>CAIGRP010072979.1:0-12710 GCA_903798385.1 Fraxinus cuspidata | reverse complement strand
TTGGCAATTTTCTTTGTCAAAATCATGTCCTAATTAAATTGCATTATGATTTTATTATTTTGTAATCAAAGTCAAATTATAATTAGAAAAGTCCAAGTTATTAATAAAATTAGTATAGGGTTGATAGAGTCCTAAAAGAAGTCAAAGAAATCCAAGAAGAATATCAAGATTCTGACTTGAAAAAGTTGAAATCGAGTATGATGCAATCTCACTAACTTGACGCTCAGTCGGTGCTCTAGCGGCAGAAGCAGAATCGTTGTCACCTCTAGCGGTAGAAGCAGAATCGCTGTCAACCGCCTAGCTCTAGAGTGATAGGTGTGTAGCTCCCCTAGCTCTCGAGCGGCGAGTCGATGTCCAAAATCCTGTTTATTTTAAAACACGTTATTTTAATCCCTGTTTCAACTCAAACATTTGTTCATATATATATGTTTATTATTCAATCTATATATTGATCCAATTAGTAGTGCCTTATTGTAAGTCAAGAATTTGTTATTTGAAAACCAAATACATATTCAAATATCTTTTGCATTAGCTTACAAGATCAAAACACGAAAAGATCTTTTGATTAAACACTAACCCGAAGAACGAGGTGTTCTTCATTTAATCCATAGGAAATAAATGATACCAAGAATCGGGATCTATAGAAGAAGTACAAATTCAGGAGGACTAAGGTGAGGTGCCAGGAGTGGGATTTGGAGTCAGGAGCACGCAGTCCGAAAGGTTAAGGTATAAATCAGGAGTCGAGACTTGTTTTGAAGGAGCACACTTCCAGTAGGATCAAATGAAATTGCAGGAATTGAGATTAAGAGTTCTATGAGGTAGATGGGTCTGGATCTTACTTTAAGTTTATTTCAATTTATAGTGGATTATTGACTGACAAAATACCGGAAATTTTTATCCAGTTGAGATTTCTCGCTGATATTTTTGGTGTTCTTTACTACTTTAATTATTGATTGTGGTATTTAAACCTAGGATAAATTGATTTGTTTGACTAATCATTTAGAAAAAATTAAAAAGTGACTTGTTACTTTTAATTACGTAATTATCTAAATAATTTAAAACTTTCACCCACGTAAGTTTAAGAAAAATAGCCGTTATTAAATGAAAAGTATATAATAAAGTAAAAATTGACGTACCATACTTGATGAACAGGAATGCCACTATTTTTATGAAGATCGTGATGCCATGTGCATAGTTAAATACATCCAACCATTATGTGATTTCTTTGTAATTTGGATAATGATATTTTATTATTTAATTAAGAAGAGGATTTGGAGCTAAAGAACCTAGGCGTGATTTTCAAAATGAACCATGTTATGTCTGCCCACTATCAGGAACAAATACCCAAACAAGTACCAAGTACTTGTGAAAATGATAGATCCCTTATTAATCTTTACAAGTACCAGCGAAAAGGATAGATCCATAATTAATTTTTAAAATAAATTCCAAGTACTTTTACATTATGTCTCTAGTTAACACACATTCTATCAAAATTTATTTTCAACTACATATTTTTCAATAGAATAATATTTTTTATCACATAAATAACTTTTCTTACTTTTTAACAATATATTTCTCATCATATCACTACTTCAAATACATTCTTTTTTCAATAATATTCATTAAACACACACATATATATATATATATAATGATTTATATAATAATTTACATACACATGAAGTTGTGAAATATGATTAAATTGAAATTTCTTCAACCAAATAAAAAAAAACTTCCCCACTCTTTTTTGTCTTTTGATACCCCCATCCATTTATAAATCATTATATAATTCTTTTATGTATAAATAGCATTATTCTATATCTAAATATTTTCGGTACATGTGTGTACAAGTACATTTACGCCACTACTAAGAGCATGTTCGGCAGAAAAACTTATAATTTCGTTGGGGCCCACAAATTTTGGTATTGGGCTCATAAGCTGTGGAACTGATAATCGTTTGATTTTGGGACACAATTTGCAAGTCCCCAATTTATAAGTTAATAACATTTTTTTGCACAACATGCTCTGAATTATGATACAAGTTCTCGCTCTCACTCTTCTATTACATACCGTATTCTTAAAAGCGTAAAACATAGTTAGACAACAAGGCCAAACTTCACACCTAAACATGCTTTATGAAACACTAATTTACACGAGATATTTTCGATATTTTAGTCCTTGTTTGATCCCATTATTTCTAAAATATATTTTTTCCTCTCTTTTTTTCAACCACACATTTTTCAATAAAATAATATTATACGTAAATATAATTTTTTTTTAACCACACATTCTCCATTATTCTATATGCATTCTTAGCCAAAAATGAGGCTCAGACAGGCACCTAGTATTTTTGCAAGTGAATTAGTTTCAAGTTTCAAGGGAAGTATATTTATAGCTAAATTGGAGCATGTTTTGTATGGATTATAATTTAATCACTCCTGGTCAAAAATATTTTCTATCCACTCATTATTTACACATTATGCATAAGGCTCTCAACTTATAATCGCTTAAAATTTATTTTAATCAACTACCAAACATGCACAGAGTTAATAGTTTAAAGGCAACTACACTATCGTCAATGCTTTCATCAGTCAAAACTAACGAACATATACTGAGATCTGATTCACAGATGATAATAAAACTGGTAATGTACTGCTATTCTTGTATATTAGACTTACTGACTTCTCCCCCACCCCCCTTACAACAAACCTTATTATTTACAATTCATCAAACTACAATCAATAGATGCACCTTTAGTTTATCTTTCTGTTCATAGACGCGACTTCAATTCAAGAAAAACCATCTTCAACAGGGGAATCAAAATGACATGACAATAGATCTGTTGTATAAATGGAGAAATGTAACGATCAAGCTCGAATGCCAGAGCCAGTGATCAAATGGATAATTGTTGCTGTAATAAGTCCCAGCAGAGCACCAGCAACAACCTGAAGCACATAATAAATTTCAGAAATTAATAATAAAAAAAAGTATAACGGTTTATTGACAATATTAATATATAAAACTGGGCATGTTCTGGATTAGACAGGATTTCACACACTGAACTGTAGCAAGTATTCATTAAGGGTGTTGAACCCACAAAGGTAAGGACAAACCTAAATGACAATTACATGAAATGCTAAACAAATATTAGTCATTTTTAAGGCAGAAACTCAGTATGTTTCACAGACAGTAATTTGTACAGAATTTTAACTTTTTGTACTTCTTAATACTATGTAGTTCACCTTACCAAACAAGCCATAAAAGTCACTATTTTAGTGTGTTAGCCATTTATTAACAGAGCAAAATGAAAAGTTTAGCAAGAAAAGAATCAAGAAATCATGTTTGGCTAAGCTCAAAAAGTTTCTTATTAGTAGATTTACTAATAAGTAAAAGTTTTAAATAACTATTTCTTTTAATTTGTGAAAAGATAGAAATAAGCGAGTTTCCTATCAGTTTGAGATAACATTTCATCTTACCCAACCTTCTTCTACCAAGAAAAAACACGGAGTTGGCAATGTAAAGAAAGAAAAAATTAATTAAGGAAAAAGTGTAAAACTGGCAACAACAATGAACAAAAGTAAATGATATGTATGGTAAAAACTTAACCTGTTAAAGAAAAAAAAAATGAACCTGAGTAGGTGTGTGACCAAGAAGTTCACGCAGTGGTCTGCTCTCAGACAGAGGATGTTCAGCTGGAAGTTCACATACAATTTGATTTAAAACCTGAAAAATCTCTTGGTCCGTTAAATGTTTCTGGATGTATACAGCATAAAAGTTGTATATTCATACCACTATTTGGCATCTTCAAATTTATCAATTTTACAAGCGTAAGCATATGCTTACGCATTTTCACATGCATCTATAATTGTACCAATACAAACTGGCAGCAGCAAGAGCCACAAACCTCCGCTTGTCTTCCAGCGTGTAATCTTACGCCAGTTGCATCATACATCACCTGCCAAGGGTTTTCTTATAAGAATTTCCTGTTTTATGTAACAGTTAATAAGTGAAAACAACAAGTGAAAGTTGCAGTGAATATTGCCTCAAAAGTTACCAAAGCAAAGAAGAATCAATATTAGAAGGAAAAAAAATTAAGGTAATGAAAACTTACCTTTGAATTGTACATTGTTATTTAATTGGAGGAAGAAAAGGATGCCAAAGTTCTCAAATTGCGTGTTAGCCAATTTGGGATGGAATGAGAATTGAAAAAGTTTCCAAATATGGCATGTTTTAGGCAGCAGATTCTTGGAGGAAAATTAAGAAAAAGGTTCAGAGAGTTAAATTGATGTGATTCTCTCTTTTGTATACGTGATAAAGGGTTTCTTCAGAGGAAAAATTGTAAGTCTAGCAACCTAGCTTTTCTAGTCTCTTTGAGGTTTGTACAAACAGTAGAATAGGTGGGTCTGGTAAAGCTTAGATTATTTTCCCTATGATACTTGGGTGAATTAGAGAGAAATTCTTTATGATTGTAACCATGTTTCATATAGTGTAACTTTTCTATTTGGAAGTTCATAGTTTTCCTCCGGTTTTGGAGATTTCCTTGTATATCTCTGTTATTTTTCTAAACCAAAATCTGATACAAGGAGAACCAAGATACAAAAAAGTGTTTATGCTTGAAGGGGACAACATTTTTACTACAAAGGCCAAAAAAGAAAGAATAAAATTACAATATCATACACATTGATTTACAGGGACACAGTCCTCTATGAACTTTTAACATCTTTCTTTCCAGAAGACAATTTTATAAACATTCTGTCCATACTATCACTTTCTTCTTGCTGATTTTACTAATAAACAGTTCCATGGAAGTGCGTATTTATCCATTCAAAGTTATGTTTCCCAACATATTTGGATGCCTTACTTACAGTAAAAAGGTTACTTATTTTGATGGTAAGCTTGGAGTTTCTTTCAAAATCAGCAACCTCCTTGTTTCCAACTTCCACCAACAAAAAACTATATTTCCTTTAAAAACTCACTTATTTATAATTAAACTTATAAGTAATTCTTTTAAGCTCGTCAAGCATGCACTAAGTCAATAATGGTCTCATAGGAAGGTAGAAAGGCAAGATTATGCCACAAACAATCAAGAGAGATCTTACCACACATGCCAAGATAAATGCCAATGCAAATAGTGATCCTCCAAAGCCCTCCTGTAAACCAACAGCCACCAAAAGAGCAACTACCGTTGCTGAGTGGGACGACGGCATACCGCCAGATCCAATAAGTTGCTTGAGATCCCAACGTCTTTCTTTATACCTGAAAGATTTAAATGCTTTGATAATTTTACAAGTAAAAAACATATTTTTCATTGCTGGTCTACACGTACGAGATTTTATTGCCACATTTAACCAAGTAATTTTTCATTTTTCTTTGCGGGTGAAACTTTTAGGTAGTATAGAAACAAGATTAAATAACTCTCTCAACACTCAGGATTCATTTAGTTATGGATGAATAATTACGTTTCCTTCTTTGTTGTCTTTAGCTATCAATTTTAGATGGTTATAGTTTCATTTTCTGTGTGTCAGTCTATTAATGATATTTATAGTAAGGCCCCCGATTCTTTTGATAGAATGACAAAATATCAAGTAGATCCCCAGTCGTTGTAAGCTAAGGGTTGTTCAAAATAAATTGAAGTTATTAGCTTCGCCAAGGTGACTGGCTTGTAGCACGGACACTTCGACTAGAGTAGCGTGTTCGTGTCCGACACGTGTCGGATACCGACACTCCTCAGACTCACTATCATGGTCTTTTTTATTTTTTATAAAAAACTATTATATATTTTTATCTCAAGTTATTATTAAATACAAAATAGGTACTCATATTTAAAAATTTTCAATTATAAATTAATAAAAACTATAAAATTAAATTTATACTATATAAGTAAAAAAATTTAAAATAATTAATCAACGTGTCGACGACGTGTCGTCTCAGCAGTTTTTTGAAAAATTGTGTGTCGACGTGTCCGACATGTGTCGGGTCGGACATACATGTCCGTATCGGTACTTTATATGTAACTATCAGCTGGGCAGGACGAAAAGTAGTTGGGAAGCGAAACCACCTTTCTATCCCATGCCTTTCCACTTGTTTATCTGTTCTCTTTCTCGCATATGCTGTTGGTGGAATATTAGAAGGGATATTATTATATTTAGTTTCCAATTTTCATGCTATTTTAGGAAATTTAATTATGAATTGATTTGATAGCTTTTATTAAATATTTCCTACTTAAAATATGATCATTGAAACCCTATATAAAGGGAGCTTTAGCAATGTAATAAAGACAACTTTTCTCTTCCCTTTTCGGCTTTCCCCTTCCCCTACAATTGTCCTATTGCTTCGTCAGCAATTTGACTAGATTGGACACTATAATGGATAACAGCTTAGCTTCTTTTTCTTCTTTAATACTTTTCAGTGTTTTACAGACGATTCATCTTACAGAAGAAGCCATCAAAGTTTCAAGATAAGGAATTACTTCAAACATACCCAACTGCATGCAGATATTGCATCAGGGTACCAATTGAGGGTTAGGCTAACAACCTAGACATGCTCTGAATAAGATTGTAGGTTGGTGAGTAAATCGTCTGTCTTTGTTTGGAGGGAAGGGAGATGAAATGTCTTGTGTGTAAAATATGCATACTACTACCAATAGAATTCCATAAACTGCATCATCTTATGCATATATTCGTTTGGCCTCTTATCTTGCCTGCAAGATTTCACAAGCTCCAATTAGAAAGACACAAGGGTCATCCTACAACATGTTATCAAGATCAAGTTACTGGAAATTTATTTACTTCATTTGATTCTGAACACTGTCATTCATGGTGTATTTCGACATAATTGAAGTTTATTCAAATTACTTTGTCAATCACGTATTTATGTAATGGATGGGCTCCTCCAACCATCAAGATGTATATCTGCTTAAAAGTTTAGAATTCTGAAGCTGGGTTTCATAAACATTTATTAGACTCTCACTTTACATTCACTAATGATCAGCTAAACCTACTATACTCTAATTATTAAGAAAATGAAATCATCGAAGAAGTAATCTTAACAGAGTTTCAAAACCTGGCCTAGACAGTCAGACTGAAAAAACCATGACATGCGTACTGAACTTCGCATTGCTCAAAAGATTATTTATACAATTATCCGACTTGACCTAAACAGGTATACCTGGGAAGCTAAATAACTTAGGGTATTATCATGATGAAGGTTGACATTGATTCTTGTGTTAAAGAAGAACCAGAAAATTTCACGGAGGATTAGAACCCAGCCATTTGTTGTTTAAAGGATGTCTTAACAGTATCGAATTTATGTTGCCCACATACTATACAACAACAACAACAACAACAACAAAAGACAACAAACTAAGCATTGATTCCAGGTCGGCTTTTTCGACACCATTAGATTAGATATTTTCTATAAACAATTCATTTTTTTTATAGTTCTTTATTAACCTTTATGAGCTTATATGCTGAAATAACTGAATCACAGGTTGGTAGTTTTTGCCTGTGATGTACTTATGGACACGTTTTCAGAAATTTGAATTGAATTATTAAATTTACTTATAATTACTGAATCAGATTCTTCTTTTTTCTTATTTAACTAGAATATAGAGAAAGATATATTTTATTAAAAATACATATTAATTGAAGATGAGAATCAGCATATATAACAAGAAAAATCCAGAAAACATTTAATTCAGTAAATCATTATTTTTCTCAACAGATGCATGCAATTGCAACCCAAATTAGACATAATCATTTGAATAAACATTTTCAAGAAAATAACAATTTCCAACTCCAGATCCCATTTCCGAGATTTCTTAAAAACAAACAAAAAAAAAAAGTCAATTATAATAAAAAACACACAGAAACACTCTCAAGTGCGTGTGTATACAGGGATGGATCAAAAGCGTACCAGGAGAGGAGGAGCTTGAAAGATTGGGCAAGAGCAAAGGCGATGAGAGCCGACATTAATGGATGATTCAAGAAAATCGAGGACGAAACATACGACGTCGTTCCTGCAGCTGCTCCTGTCGTTGTCTCCGGCATTGATTTTCCCACCTCATCCATCACCATTTGTATCGAATTTTATCTCTATATCTATATATCTATATAATAGATAAAAAAAAAAATTGACTTTGAATATATATGAATTATTATTGGCTCAATAACATTGTTTTGCCAATCAAATTTCAAAAACTCCTCGAAGATTTTAACCCAAGAATTCCGATTGACAGTTTTTTCTGTATCTATACAGTAAGAACAGAGGAATAGGAAAGCTGATGGATCTTGCGAAGACGAGCAACGAGGTCCCAGTTGTGTTCTTTCATGCTTTGTGGGTTGGAGGGGATATTATTGGAAAACTGCACCATTCTACCCCAAAACTATTGCAATTAATGGCAATTTGATCCTTAGTCTTTTGCTATAGTATTTTTAGCACCAATTATTTATTAAATTACACCCGCCTCAGCCATTGTAGGCGAATCACTGAATACCTCCAACCCTCATAGGTTAAGTTACACACAATCGACCAGGGATAGATCCAGTCTCTCAAGTGAGCTTGGGCGTTGAGTGGCGTTGAGTGATCGTTCAACATAGCGAGATTATTTATTAATATTTAATTAATTTATATTAAGAGTGTGTTTGATGGATATTATTGAAAAAATAATATATTTTAAATAGTGATATAATGAAAAACATGTGATTAAAAAGTAAGAAAAAATTATTGATGTGATAAGAGATATTATTTTATTAAATAATATACGGTTGAAAATGAATTTTAAAAGAATGTATTTTGAAAGAATGTGTACCAAACATAGGCTAAAATAATTTTTAATCAATCTATAAATACATTAAAACGTAAAAATCATATACATTTGAAAATATAATCCAAAACAACCAAAAATAATAAGGAATAAAAATACATTTTCGAATCTAGTTTTAAGAACTTAAACGAGATAAGCCGAAATTTATACGTAAAGCATGATTAAATGATAAAAACAAGCTCCGAGTTTAGACGAAGCCTATGCAAAATTTTTCAAAACAGTGAATTTTAGAGATATTTTTTACCTCAAAAAAGAAAAGTGTTTTTAGAACTCTTAAAAAAATAAAAATCAATACTTTAATTGTCCAAATTTGAATTTTACAAAATATATTGATAAAATCTAATAATAAAATATATATTATGAAGTAATAATTTGAATTAACAAATTTCTTAAAAATATATTTTAGAAACAAAAACTAATAATATAGAATTGTTTAGTTATTATCTATTGTGTTAAAAATTAAAAGAAGAATTGGAGATGATGGGAATCGAACCCCATGCCTCTTATATACAAAGTAAGCAATTTACAATACGAGTTACAATACTTCTATTGAAGTAAATGAAAATTATATAATATCGAGTTGTTTAATAATTATTTATTATGTTAAAAATTTAAAAGAAGAAGTGGAGGTGAGAGGAATCGAATAGTATGCCTCTCATATGCAGAATAAGCGTTCTACCATTTGAGTTACAACCACTTTCACTTTAAACTAGTACAGTTAATCATATTTAACTTCGAAACTTCATTAATATGTAATTCTTTTTTCGACGGAGCCAGCATGGGAGGTCGCCCCTGCTCACTGAGATCTGGCTCAATTCTTGCACTCTACACTCGACACTCGTTTCTCTAATGTACTCTACTAAATACTTAATCGCCCTAATAATCCTCGCTCGACGTTATGCTGGTGTCACCCTAAGGATTTTAGATAGTTCATTTGTTATATTTTAAGTTTTGCATGTTTGCTAGTGGCCCAATTCATTTCCTCTCAATTATAGAAATCATCGTCTACAAAAAAAATGAGTTTATACGACAATTTGATGAAGATCTAGACGAAATTTGTTGTTAGAATTGGTTGTATAATGGAAGGTTGAAAATCTATTTTCCAGTTTTAAAAGTAGAGAACCAACATGCTAATTAAGCAATAAGTTCAAGACTATAGTGCAATTTGTCATACTATTTTTATATTTGTCGTAGTTTCGACGGAATATGCCTTGTATTCATGCTTACGTTGCTACAATATACCCCACTAAATTTTGACGTCTGCATTCCAAATAAATAATGCCAATTTCTTTGATTCTTCAACTGATTTCTTCGTTATATATCAAAGTAGGCTTCTTGAAAACGAAATAAAAGCATATTTGACGGAGATTCAAATAAAAATGTAAAGTTGCTCCATAAACTTTTTGAGTTTAGTCAGACACGTTAGCGGTTTTAAACATTTTTTAAGTAATTTTTCAAAAATATATTTCTTTCCTGTATAGTACTTCATTTTTAAGTAACAAAAGTGATTTTTTTTAAAGCACATTCCAGTTACTTAATTTGTCTTGTTTTAGCGTTGGCGACTTAGGGATAATCGAAGTTTTAATCACAAAATTAGTAGGAAAAACAAAACTCTATTGTAATAATAGAAAAACTTTCAACAATCTCAAAATGGACATCCAAAACACAAAACTCAGAATGAATTCAAAACTCAAAACTGAAACACAAAAAGAACGGTCCCTTATTTTTTATTTTTCATTTTTCATTTTTTTTTTTGAAATAGTATTTGCAAAATTACTCCTATTTTTAGGGGTGCATATGTTTCCATTTGGTTCTGATTTCAAAATAATCGAACCGAACCATAAATCGATAGTTTTTTTTTTTTATAATAGAACCAAATAGTTTTTTTTAGGAAATGAAATTAAATCGGAACCTAACCATTCAGTTTTGGTTTGGTTTGATTTTGTTCTAATTTTATTACTGATTGAGGAAAAAATGAAGAGAAATAACATTTGAGGAAGAAGAACCGAAGGTTGAGACTTCAATTTCAAAAATCAATGCGATTATGTGACTTAGCGCGACGATAGATGAAAGGTGGGAGTTGTTGGTTATCATATCGGTGTATTGAAAATGAGAGAACATGAGAAATGGATTAGGATTTGTGTCTCCAAAATGAATTAGAGTCTTCAATTTCCACATTGAGAAAAAAGAAACAGAAGATACACGATCTTTTTGTCCTGATCTTCAATTGAATTTTGAATTTTTGGGTGTGAATTGTAATTCACTAATTTGTAAATATATATAAAATAATAAAATTCAAATATTGAGTTTGGTTATTGGTTTAAAAACTAAAATTGAACCAGAACAAAAACCAAATGGTTCTCAATTCTAAAAACCAAAATCATTAATTTTTTTGTAGAACCGAACTAAACTGCTCGAATTGATTTGGTTCTAATTTGGTCTGATTTGGTTTTATCACTTTTTCCACCCTCATCTATTTAAGTAAAATAACATTACACAAAACAAAAATCTGACATAAATTTTAGTAGATTTTTGTACTTTGTATTGCTTGACTATGAAACAAAAATTACTTAGAAAGTTAAAATTTTCGATAATTCAAAAATTCAATATTGTTACTAAAAGTTTACGTGTATATTATCAAGAAACTTATATTAAGAATTTATCCAAATCCGATAAGTAAAGCTTGATTCGGATTTTAATTACGAACTTTCAACTTTTTAAATCACAGACTTTCAGCTTTTGATTTCAAGAACTTGGTGTTTTAAACATTCAAGCATTCTATGACATTCTCCAAAGTTAAGACTATACAATGTGTGGACACATTCTTTTTTAAAAAATCTACTTTTAGACCGAATATACCAAGAAAACAAAAATCAAGAAACAACTTTCTAATTTTATCGTCTCTAAAAACGTTTAGGACATTTTTCACAAGTGACTTTGACTCTCTTTACGTGCCAATATGGGCATAAAGGCCTTGTCCTAGTCCAAATCAAATTAGACCTCGGTTTGTAATAATTAAACGGCTGGTCCTCAGCTTTAATTAAAAGTACAGGTAAATCCAATTTCTAAAGTAATTACAATTGAGTTCTAAATATTTTCCGATGAGAACCATGGTACGGGAGCTAGCAAGGATAATGGCCTGTTAATCATGTAAGAAGGACCGATGATTAGGTCACGAGCAAAAAATTTCAAAGAAGTCATGAAATTACTTGTTCAAACTACGGTAGATGAATCATCTATCACAACAAGCAAAATATCAAGTTTCATATTGATCTTGAAAAAGGGAACAAAGTGGATCAACTTTGTTCAAGCAATAGATGATGAAGCTGGACGGCAAAGCTATGCGACCGCATAGTATAAATAGACATGTAACCGTATTCCTCCATTTCGAACCAAAACTGGAGGCTGTCAAGTGGACCATGCGACCACATGCAGGGAGCTGATGTAGCCATATAGTACATTTCTAGGCGCGTTTTTCCAAAATTTTGCCTAAACTTCTATTTAAAGTAAAAAAAAAATTTAAGGAAATTGTAGTTAATGTACCAAACATTTCATTTATTTGCAGACTTTGCCCAAATATTTCCTTTATGCCATCCACGGTGCCAAACTTTTAAAAAAATCGCATCACCAGTCTAGATTGACGGTTTCCGTCTATTTGACCACCAAAATCGTTAGTTGACCCCAAAAATAAAAAAAATTAATAATTTTCACCAATAGACGAGCAAATTGGCGTTACACAATTTCCCTTTAAAATAAAAAATAAAAGTCAATTACTCTTCATTTCATCATCTTTTATAGAACCTGCAAAAACCCATGAAGATGACAGATACAAAGAAGAAGATGATCTTCCATCAGTTTTTGCAGCCCATATTCGAGGCTCTCTTCC
>CAIGRP010072976.1:0-16211 GCA_903798385.1 Fraxinus cuspidata | reverse complement strand
CTGGCCAAATCAAACAGGGCCTTAACGTTATGTTTCACGTTGAGCACTTAAATTCTGGTTCTCATACATTTAAAGCCAGTGTCAGTCGGGGTAGGGGCCCAACTGCAGGAGGCATGCAACACCACTACCTCTTTATTTGCATGATCTCAAAGAGAATCTTCCGCTCCTCACCTATGACCTAATTATCACTTATAATTTTAAGTAGACTATTTTTGCTTAATCTCGTGTCAAAATAAAAATTTGACTTGTCTTCTTTTAAATGTTAATTTAACTTAATAAGTATTAGAATAAACGAGTTTCTAAAATCATAGTAACGTTAAATGGAAGGTAAATAGAGTAGTTGATCTAATTTCACAAACGTTGAAGTGTTACCAAAAATTCAATTTCTTTGCTGAACGATAAAATATTATTTTTTAAATAAAAATAACTAGAATATCTATAATTTCCAACATGAAAACATAACCACAAACTAATTGTTTTTGAACAAATAAAACTGACTANATAATTTCCAACATGAAAACATAACCACAAACTAATTGTTTTTGAACAAATAAAACTGACTAATAATTTAAAAGTAAAAAAAATAAACTTAATGTTTTATCTCTTTGATTCCTCTTAGCAGTCGCATTCACCATTCTGCCACTATTTCAATCTACCCAAACTAACCTGTAAAAATTTTATAAGAGTGGGTATTTAAAAAAAATACTCAGTAAGATACGTGAAGTTTTCATATAAAATTATATGCAGTAAAATAAACACTTCATACCACTCTTCTTTAATGGAGTTCATCGGTGACCAAGCGAAATACCCATCTTAGGCCATCTTAGATTTCCATAGGATCTCGTATCTTTTAATAAAGAATCTGAAAGTCCACTGATAATTCATGCATATATTACTGAATATAAAAACATAAAGATACTAACAACTTGCACAAGAGTATCTTATCTTGATTGATTAAACGAGCTTTTGGAAAAAAAATATACTAGAAATTTACAGCTGCTTTATATGAAAGCTGTCGTGTAGAACTCTTGGTGGTGAATTGTGGGACAATTGGACACTATTTATAGTAAAAAATATAGTGGTTAAGTCATTGTACAATTGTGAAGGAAAAATTGTATTTATCATTGAATAAGAATTAATTTTTTAGTAAACAAATCAAAGTATGTCACGTGTACATAAAAATCTATCACGATAAAAAGGTGATTCTAATCCCAATACGTGAAATTCATATTGATATACTTTTCGTCGCTTTAACAATATCTAAATATTTAGCCCAAAATTTGAAGTTAATACTTATATTACTTTAGTCCCTCAACTTTTCAAAATAATAAAAAATATGGCATGTAAATAAGTAAATTCTATTTTATAAAATTTTCGGGGTATTACATGATCAAACCATAGTTATTAGACCCGACTCGAATGGAGAAGAAGGTAGAAATGAGTTTTAATTTTAACTTTTATTTATTTGATTTTGGTTATTTTATGATAAAAAATGTAAAATTACCATTTTAATCTTTTAAAATTAGTCAAAAATATTGCCAAAGTCAATTATTTGGTCAATTAACGGTCAAACTAACAGAAACCATTCATTTAGACTTCAGCTACGACATTTTGAAAGGCTTGGTACCATGGGTGTGCCAAATGAAAGGTTTGGACAAAGTCTGCTACTTAATGAAATATTTGGTACCTTTGCCGCAATTCTCCCTATTATTATATTGACCAATTAAAGCCTATTTTGTCATTTCACTTTCTCAAAATTCAATTCTTGAAAAGTCCAATTTGTTAGGTAAAAAACATGTCAATACCAACGGAGTCGATAGAAGAATATAAATTAAAACTAGTCATACCTACTCGAGATATTGTCATCTCTACTCGACGAGAGGCTTACATTCTTTGAAATTGGGCACCTCGTGTTAGATTTTATTGGAAATGATCACAAAATATCTCTCTCATGTATAATAATCGGAAACCAATATATTAATAGCTACATTACCATTTAGAACAAATAAATAAATGGAAATAACAGATAAATTCTTCTGATGATCTCCAATAATTTACATCCTTTTTTTCAACACCCAGAAGAAATATTTTCCAATTCATTACAAGTACTCAGTAACATGATCAGTGTACAAGATTTCTGACCCAACTGATCTCAACAACTTGCAGCATGAACATAACCTTAAATGAAATGTAAATAGAGGAGTTGATCAAACTCTTACTGATATATAACGAGTAAAGACAGTTCGGATGCCTTAATAGATGTAACCTAGAAAGAAAATGACTTGCTAAGTTTGAAAGCATATTATTTTATTGACCAACTAAAGCCTATTTTGTCATTTCACGCTCTCAAAATTCAATTCTTGAAAAGTCAAATTTGTAAGGTTAAAAACATATCAATTCCGACCGAGTCAATCGAAGAATATAAAATAAAACTAGCCATCCCTACTCGAGATATTTTGTCATCCCTAGAGGCGCTTACATTCTTTGACATTGGGCACCTCGTGTTAGATTTTATTGGAAATGATCACAAAATCTCTCTTATGTATATAATAATCTGAAACCAATACATTAATAGCTACACCACCATTGAGAACATATAAATAAATAAAAATTCTTCTGATCTCCAATAATTTACATCATTTTTACACACCCAGAAGAAATATTTTTCCAATTCATTACAAGTAACATGATCAGTCTACAAGATTTCGGACCCATCTGATCTCAACAACTTGCAGCATGAACAAAAATTATATGATCCAAAATGATCCCATTAGCCTATTGAAATATTTTATTCAGCAGGAAAATGCATCTGGTGGTTTAAAAGGAACCAAAAGCAAATTCCAGTTTTGAGGCAACTGAATCTTCAACCTCTCTGTTACACCCGTGGCTTGTGAAGAATCAGCAGCGTGCTGGACAATTTCTTCTTTATTTATATCACACAGGAAACGAATATTGTCTAATTCGCCTTATCAAACATGACAATATAGTTCATGAACTATGAATCGTATCGACTACTACATATAAATAAGCAGAAAAGATTGAGGGCGGAGAACAGAAGCAAATGGTTACAAAGGGAGCAATCACTGAGTTGAAAACATCAGAATACTAAATAAGGGGGAATCCCATGAATCATACCTCCGTAACCTTGCAACAGTACTGCACAGTATTTTCTCCCGATATTAAAGGGCAGTCATCCAGGTTCATTTTGGTTCAGTTCTCTTGGAAGTTCCGGTACATGCCTACATGGGACTGATCTCTCACCGAGCACTTGTGCAGTCAAGTATTATAGTGGGCAAAAATATCGATTCTAAATATATCTCAAGATCCATTCACAGCCATTTCTGGGTGCTGCCTATTATCAGGGGAATCGGGTAAGCTATTAGAAAAACTTGTAGAAGAATCTTCTACCTTGTTGGCAAGGTTTTCCACAACTGCCTTTCTGCTCTCATCGGGAGTGCTTATAGACCATTTCTCTTCGTGATTTGCATCACTGGAATTCTTGTTCGTGTCCGAGTGAGGCGTGTCAAGTGCAGTACCTGCTGTTTTCTTATCGGGCAGTACTGTCTGACTTAGGGTTGAGCATAATGATGCAAATACACCTTCTCTTGGCTTAGCACCTTTAGGTGACCGCTTTAACCTTTTAGGCTTGGGCTCCTCCTTTGAAACCAATTTATGTTTCAACTGGAACTCTGCCACTCCCTCATCTTCGTCAGATATATCTGAAAGTTTTTTAGGCGGTGGCTTGTAATCCACGTCATCTTCATCATCATCATAGTTGACAAATCCCCGGGACCTTCATTAAGAGAGATAAAATTGAAAGATATGTCCCTTTAAGGATGGAAATCAACATTGCAATTGAAGAAGTTCTACCTCGGGGACTGGGAGCTCAGGACAGACCCATTAGGCAACATAGAATGCGATTGCACTCTACTGGCACTGTCCATAGACACAGATGCTGAATCTTCTTCATCGCTGATTAGAACGCTGATCAATGGATGCTTTACTATGCAGTTTCAACATTATTACATTCTACATGCATGTATGTACGCGTGTATTTTAAATCAAACAAGCACAACAAGAGTTGAACACTGACCTGTTGTCATTAAAGTAGTCTTCTTCTTCCTTCTCCAATGCACGCTCATCTAGTCGTTTCCTATGGTCTAACAAACTAGCAGTGATTCTTGTTCCTGCACTCTCTAGGGACTGTGAAGGCCCAATCATGAACTAAATACACTGAATTCCAGAAAATGATATGCATGAATTGTATAAAGAACAGAGAATACCTGCTCATCTTTAACTTTTAGAGAGTGAATGGAAGAAAAATTCTCAAACTTCACCAGCTGATCCCAGAATGAACCAACTAGATATCTGAGCAATATCTTCAAGTTCTCCTGCATAACTCGTGATTGAGTAAATAAAGTAATTGAACCCATATGTCATGCACTTCAAGGATTATACGAATGAGATAAGCACCTTACGGATATATTCAAAAAGTTCAAGAACAGCAGAATTCAAAAGGTTATAACGATATCCATTTGCAACAAATGCATCTACAACAGGTTTGAAAAGGTTGTTCTTCACTATATGATTCATCATATCTTCATCCTGAAAAAATAAAATAAAACCATCCAAAGGTGACATCTAAGTCAAAGGCAAAGCAGAAGAAAACTCATGTCTGTCGTCGGATAGGTTGATCCTGGACATGTGGATTCATACAAGTTATTCACGATTTATTCAAAGCAAATTGCACAAGCACATTCAAACCATTGTTGGTCACTACCAGATAGCAAGTTGAAATACTTCATAAAACAGATTCAACTTCTTTGTTCAATGCTTACTTTTCTATCGATAGGTCAGATACACATGCAGAAGGATATTTAAGCAAACTGAAGAATCCTTGTGCCAAACAATGGATAAAGTGTGTCGTTCGCATGTGCACTGCATCCTCAAGGATAATAAATTGCATAATCTAAATGCACAGGGCAAGGGGAAAGAGTACAGTAGAGATGGGAATAGGTAGATAATTTTATCTAAGAACATTTGAAATGTAAGGTCAACTTTTTACCCTCTCTCTTTTCTTTTTCTTTTGTATCTACGGTCAATTTATGACTAGCATCCATTTGGGAAGAATTTATATATGGTTTAATTTATAAATAGATAGAAATGAGAGATGGATAAGTAGATAGTACTTGTGAGTCACTAAAATGTGTGGTTGAAAATAAAGTTTGCCATTTATAAATGATTTATAAATTATGCCATACAGACGCTAAGTATACGTATAACAAAATAATACCAAAATGAAAGAAGAAAAGGAAGTGGCAATTATTTTTCCAAGAGAGAACAAATAATCATTTAATTTCAAATACGTTAAGGACATCAATCTATTTAAAGTTTTGAAAGATATCAACTTACAATGCGAGAAACAAGAGTCCTCATAATTCTAACAGCAGCAACTACAAGGTACTTTTCTCTTCTCTGTGTCAGATACAAAATCTTACCAATCATATTATGACAAAGGAAACTGCATCTGCAGAACAAAATGAGCATAAACTAAAATTGATTTCTGATGCATTGAATCACAACTTAATGAGTCACAAGAAGGGTGCCAGGAGAATTACTTTATTCTGTCTGGATGGCGTAAAATACAAAAGCACAGAAGGTCACAAATGTTCAATAATATTTCAGGCCTCACTCTTTTTTGATTTCTGGTCTCTCTACCGATGCTCACTGATTTATTGACGATTTCACTAATACTGATTGAGGGGCATGATGATGTTATAACATCAATTAGTTGACCCAGGTGCTTTTCAAAGAAAAGTTCAACGATAGTATCTTTCTGCAACAAAAGTTACAATTAGACATAAAAATACAGACAGAAACAAGACCAGGTAACATCTATACAGCGATAACAAAAATATCTACCAGGCTTAATTAGTTCTCCAACCATTTAGCTGACATGTTGAACCATAAAAATGACTGTAAAATCCTAAATGTTTCAGTGAATAAAATAACCCAAGGATTGATACCATTTTTCCACCAAAAAATGCTAACTAAAGGAACTGGAATAATTATAATACAGTCAGCATAAATTAATATTTTCTTTTACTGAAAAGTTTCTTAAGAAAGTCCAACGATTAAAAACTTTAGTGCCAAATAATAATTACATTATGAGAACAACAATTATATGATTCATAAATAGACTTAGATATTTCGGTATATTTGCAATTTAAATAAATACATATAAATTCATGTTACCAATTATAATAAAATTAGCAAATATCAAATGCTAAATACAAGATCTTATGTGAAATTGAGCACATTTGGTGGATTCAAAATAAGCCCCTGTTTGAAGCCCATTTTTTGTAAAAAAAGATTTTTTTGGAGAATATGTGGTTGAAAAATAGAGAAAAGTTTTGAGTTATGTGCAAAATTATTTATTGGCAGAATGTGCGGTTGAAAATGAGATTATAGAAAAATAAGTTTTAAAGAATGGGGCTCAAACAAGAGCTAACTCTCTGTCAAATTCCCAAGTCATGTCGAACAAATTCTAGAGCATTGAAATGCTCATTCATTCAAAAACGATGAAGTCATTCATGAAAGTAAACAGAAAAGCATCATTGAAGGATGGAGAGACCATTGAAGACGAGTAGAGTAATGAAGCTAACCAAAGGACTTTGTTAGCGATGCATGCATTAGTTTCGATTTTGGAAAACACGCGACACATCAAATACTAGAAATTAGGTAAAATCCTTGAAAGAATATGAAAATATCCCTTCAGTCTATGCACATAAAAGGAAGAAAAACATAATCAAACCTATATAGGCACATCTAAGAGCAAAGAAAGTAAACAAAATCACACAAATTAGATTCAAAGAAATAGTTAGAATTCAAGCCAAAACATTAGCTTAGCATGCTCTTTTTTCCTTTTGAGATTAATATGATATATAAAAAAACTCATGACTCATGAGACAAGATCCTTTGTCGACCAACCTGAACAACCATAAATCGAATATGAAATTCAAATCGACAAGAATGGTCAGTCAGGGGAAATTTATTGCTCTATTCAAGTATGTGAAAATTTAATTATTAATAAAGCTGTAAAGTAATAACTTTTTGATCGACAAAGCTTATGAAACATTAGCAACCATATACAAATTAACAATTGTCTTGCCCAGCCTAAACTGCCTTCCTTCATTACAGTAAGTGAATCCCAGTAAAACAAGTTAGAAGAGGGAGGCATATACCAAACTGAGTGCATGTTTGGGAAAAATTGTAAGTTCTTCATAATTTGAATTCAAAGTAAAACATTAGTTTTAACCACACAATCTCAACTTACCCACTCATTATCCACACATTTCATGGAATGATCATCTTCATTATAATCCCATTATAATTTCTACCAAACAAGCACTTAACATGGTTTATTGTGGATGTCAAGAAACTAGTTGGTTTGGATATTTTGGTAATTGTAGCAACAAACAGAATGAAGTGGGGAAAAGGGTTCATCTAGCCAGCTTCAAATTTATTGGGAAATAGGGCTTTGTTTGTTGTTGTACACAAATCATCAGGTGATGAACACTAATTGCGCAGAGAAATGAACATTCAAGATCCCATAACTGTTAAGTCTGGTCTCAGTTATAAATGAAGTCCAAGTCTGCTCAACAAGCATTCGGATTAATCTACCATCAGCCCTATTTTCTCAGGATATACATAGCATAAGACATAAAAATGAAGCAAGTTTTAACATTATGAGAAGTATAAAGAGAGGGAAATCAATGTCAAGGCAAAATGAAAACTCGTAAAACAAAGGCACAAGCAAGACACCTGAGATTCCGATGAATACGAGTCTAAAAGATTGCGAAGAATTTCAAAAAATTGGCAATGCATGTCATCTCCAAAATCTGCCAGCAGATTTTTCACCTGCAAAATGAAAATAAACTTCACTCAATAATTCCAGAAAGAAATATGAGCTCATAGCAGGAGGCCAGGGAACCCTACCCTACACGTTTACACACACCAAGAGAAAAACATTTCAGCACTACGTGTTTGTTCTTTTGAAATCCTGCTCCCTCACTTTCCCCCTTCCCCAGGGGGGGGGGGGGTGGTGTTGAGACAGGAGGCCTCTCTTTCTTCTGAAAGTTTTTGGAGGTATACGTATGAACAACCTGGACTTGGTCTTTGTGGCCCATGGATTTTCCCCATCAAATCAACAGATCGAATATACATAAACACCTTTCAAAGTTCTCAAGAGTCCTCCACATCTCAAACTGCCTCAAGGCACCTAATCTAATGTTCTTTAAAAACTACCAATATGGTCACTACATGCAGCAAAAAGGCCTTTAAAAATGCATGGAAATATATCCTATCCAACATGGCTTACCAGAAGTCCAAAAAGAACATCCTGCCGGGTTACATAAGAACGCAGAACGTTTAGGTCCTGATTCAGGAAAAGAATGAGGATGTCTGTCCTGCATGCATTACAACAGATATAATGAAGAAGTATTCAGGGGGGAACTTAGAAGAAGGTAAAAAAAATCTTACTTTTACATGCTTAAAATAATGGTTTGTTTCATTACCCAGTCAATACAAGCTTCTTGTCTTCAGAATGCAATACATCAGCTAAGATATCAAGTATGCCTTCACTCAGAAGATCCCTACAAGAATAAAACATATCCAGAATTAATATAGTGTATAACAATAGAAATGAATGTCTCTACGCAATTAAAATATTTGAACACACAAAATAAGTTTTTAAAAGAGGACAAGATGGGACAACTGATCTGATAACAAAACAAGAAGCAAAATGGATGCTAATGCTATGCCATACCTAAATAGCCGGAGTTGCTGGGTCATCTGCAAGCTCTTACTTAAGGTGCAAAATTCATGCAAGAAGTGTACCTATTTCAATTAAAAAAGAGCAGTATTAAATCATAGTGAGCCAAGGAACATTTATCCCTCCCCTCCCTATACAAACCAAGGGACAGCAATATCTATTGCAATAACAAAAAATACAACAAACTGCTGCAGAAATCCGAAAGACAGTAACTATCTCTAGATACCTTGCTCGAAGAAGATGCACTCAGACAGTACATCAGCACAAAACCAGGTCTTTTTAGAGGGATGAGAACATAATTCTAAAGAATGAAATCCTATAACTGCCAAATTTGTACAAAGGTAGAAGGTATGTCACTACTGATGTAAGGACAATTTAAATATCTTTCTAAATTTTAGAAGTTCCCTTGTTCAGAAATCACTTCTGACTTCTTCTCCAAATATTGATTAGTTGATTTCTAAAGCCTAAAGGCTTCACTGATGAGATACAGAAAAATAGCAATATTATCACAATGTTTGAGCTAGAAAGCTAGGTATCATGATAATCAAGTACTTGGTGGTTTAAATGGTACCAAACATATGAACTTTAAAAAATGAAAAAGAGGCATTTGAAGGCAATGATTACCAAAGTTTTCTTTGATTCTGCGGAAGTGGTAGGGGACTTCAACCTTGCAAATAATTCCTGAATGAAAGTACTGTCGTCTTTTAACAAAGAGACGACCTACAGCAAACAAAAGCATAAGTATTGAGGCAAAACCAAGCGGCAATGGTTAAAGGGTTAAAACAACTTGACCAGAATGTTACAATTGCATTATTTGAATGAATTATAGAATTAAGATTTGCAACTGTGGCCTCGTCCAATGCACTGGGCAAAATAACATCCTGAAATAGGAAATACAAAGCACAAATTTCATTAATAGAAGTATGAAGAAGAAGACCTGCATAAAAAGCTTTATAGTATTACCTTTAGATATGCAACTCTGTAGGTCTGATGTATCTTAGGAAGGACAACAGGGTCTTTAATAGGTATGGCCTGAAACATGCCCACAATTTTAGAATTAGCAACAAAAGAAAACATGATCTGGATCAATGAATTGCTTTACCCCATCCATTAATGAACATTTTTCCTCGCAGAGAATTCCCTTTTTATTTCCACCATGGGGGGCAAGGGGATGTTGAAGAAATTTTACCTCCTTAAACACCACGTGCTCTCTTAAAAAATGGCGATGATGGACATGAGGTACATCAGGATTATCTGAACAAATTAGAAGCAATTTATCATCAAGAAAACATCTTTGAATCAGAGAGATAGACAGAGCTAACAATCATATTTCCTTAATACAGGGAACAGGCTCGTGTAAAAACACACGAGCTTATTCCCACTACTTTGAAGATCACATGCCTTCTGTGATGTACAAGGAGGTCACATAAAAATCATCAGGTCCTTACATAATAAGGAACATTTCATATTTTTTCCCAATTAAGTAGAACTAGAACCTACATAGTAAATAGCAACACATTGAACATTTACAAGAAGAATATGAAGAACAAAACCACGAGCACATTCAATAAAAATCTCCCAATAACAATCTGTGTTTCAACAGATTTATGATCCAAACCTACTACAGGCAAGGAACATAATTCTACAGAATTTTGGCGACAGATATAGAGATTGATTAAGTTGGCATGCCACAATTTCAGCACTAAAATGTACTAGCTGAAACATTAAAACCACAAGGTTTGGCACAAGATATAGGTGAAATCAACCACAAGAATCTAGCATTGCCTATCATTGAGAGAAGATGAAGAAAACTGGTGAATTGATTGTCACAAATGTGATGCTATGGTGATAAAAAAGACCATAATAGCAGTGGAAGATTTTTAGCTGTTGTGTCACATCTCCTTTAACAAATAAATTTGAATGCTAGGAAGCCTTGGTGTTTGGATGATGCATAGAAGGGAAAGAAATTGACATGTGATCCCAACATTGTTGGAGTTAAAAAATAATAGGAAAAATAAAAAAGACATGGGACAGTGTGTTCTCTTCAAAGATACCATCTCAAAAAACCCAAGTAAATCTTTTATAAGTATCCCCAAGAATATTGTATGAACCATGCGTAGCAGCACCAGATCTCTAAACCCAATTTCCCATGATCCCACAACCAGAGCTTTAGATAATAATCTCTACAGGATAAAATGACATTTTAATAATAGAGAAATAAAAATATGAGCCAATATAATTAAGAGCGTGAAATGTGTGGTCTTTTCATCCAAAAGGAACCCTCTAAAATTGAGAGCACATAAGTCCGCCCTTTTAGTGTCATGGGAAGGGAACAAGCGTGGTCAATTTGAAATTGTTGGACATTATGACGCAAAGATATCTAGTTAATTTCTTAATCACTTTGTTTGCTGCTGGCATCAGGAGGAAGAGGGGGGAGGTCCAAATTATATCTGCTTGAAACTGTCATTTTAAATAGGAAAAAGGGTCTACTTACATTCAAGGCATCCAATTATATCCATGATTAGCTCATCCCTGAATATTTTCTCAAAAATCTGAGGACTATTGAGTAAGACTGCAAGGCAGCATGGAGAGTAATCACGTCAGCAAAATGTTAGCAACATAATGAGTAGAAAGCTAAGACTGCTTACTGATCCCTTTAACGATTTTGAAAATCGTGTGAAGACTATCAATATTTTCCAAATCTTCACAGACTCTAAACAAGTCTATCAGCTTCCCAAAAAAATATTCCTGCATCACCGATGAGCTTCACTCAATAAATAGTATTAACTAATAATTTTGAAAAGCAGCAGAGTTGAAAAGAAAGAAACCACTAGAATTCAGAGAGCCAACAAATAAAGTGTGCAAGATTTCAAATGTTATATGGGAGAAGAGTGGAATAATATCTTACTTTTAAAGGAAAAAGGCAAAAGAGAAGAAAAAATAAAAAAGAAGTCCAAGATCAAAAACTTAAAAGATGACTCATAGAGATATCATATATTGGAATTCTTTATTATTGATATTCTTCTTTCTCTCATCCTTTTGTTTATCCACGCCTTTCTTGTGCATTTTGTTTCGCAACTTCTAGTTATAGTTTGTGCGAAAAATATTTAATTGCTATAAAGATACAACCAATTTATCCTAATTCTTGACTTTCAATCCACAAATACAAATTGATCAATTGATTATTAGATCACACTATGGGCTGGTCATTTTTTAATCTAAAGGCTTATGGATTCATTTGCTCCCACTAGGTTCCTTCGAGGGCTTAAATGCGAAATAAGTTTCATTTCCAAATTCAATGCAAATGATTCCTAATTAAAGGAATTTTTGGTTGCCCCAAGGTACATGTGTGAACTTCCAAGGATAACAGACAGCCATTACTAAAATGTTAACTTTTAAATCACAGTTGCCAACAACCTTGCCCCAAGAATTATCCATTGACAAGAACAAAGAAAAATATAGATCTACTTATGTACAAACAAATAAAAAAGTAATAAAGATGGTAAATACTCAAAAATACACGCAAGCTCACATATAGATTACTATGACAAGTACATATTCCTCAGTAAATCATTGTTTCACAAGATACAAAGATTTTAATCCTTACAACCAAAAAGGTTGACAAAACTTACATCATGTATTAAGTGTTCAGCCACTTGAAACTGACCAGCAATCCTACTCCCAACTACATTCTGCAAAAGCACAAAAATAATTGAATAATTTTTATAAGAGGTAAAAGATAGCGAAGATTTTAACCCACCAGAAAAAGTTCACCAACTAGAAGAATGAGTAAAGATACAAAATGTCCTAACAAGATGTGTCCAATTGTATCAGATGATACACTTTGAAAACAAAAACTACTAACATAATCGAAAAATGTACTGGACCATAACTAATAAAACAAAGGAAATAATTATCAGGGAGGTTAAACAAAGTAATATTTTGGTGAAGACCAAGAGAAGGGAACCAAAAAAGAAAGAAACTAAAATAAGCTATAAGATGCAATGAATCAGCAAACTTTTCTTTCACACATTTAGTTAATGAAATACATAATTCTCATGCAACAAAGAACCAAATAAATAACATAAATGAGAACTAAATTATAATATTGAGGTGAAGAATAGAAAGGACGAGGGAAGACAGGGAGGAGAGAAAAAAGGAATTCACAAAAACCTTAAGTATCAAAGGGAGCGTAGATAGCTCAACTGGAGGCAACTCCTTCATCACACCATTGACATTGTGACATGTCTCACCTAAAAATTACAAAATGGAGTGTCAACAATAACAGCTTCATGCAGTGTCAACCATAATAGCTTCATGCAGTTTCAACCATACAGCTTCTTGCAATAGCGTAAACAGCCTGTGATAACTATATATACAAACTCCAAGCTAAATTTTACCACGTAGGTAAAGATATAGGCATTTGATGCCTGGTATATTGTAACTCAGATAAAATGTGAGCAAGATTCTTCTAGTAAGTAAAACTGGTGGGACAAATACAAAGTGACATAAATTAAAGCAGTAACAGTTTTCAGCTTGATGATAATTCATCTTGTAAGACAATTCATGTATAAAAACCACAGGCACATATATAGCCCTACCTGACCAAGTATAAGAAGTAAATTAAGCCTTGAAAAAGAAAGCATGTTGGATGTAAGTTAGAGGACATTTTGATGGAACAGGATTACAATGAGATAATTAATACAAACAGGGACTACTTTAGACAACAAAAGTCATACAAGGACTGGTGAAAGTACTTACGATTAAGAGAGTTAAAATGCATGTTCCTTTGCACACTACATATATGATCCCTACACAAAACAATTATCTCATATTAAAACGTTATAATGTAACCCAGAAATCTGAAAAGCAAAATAAGGAAAAAGAAATTACACTGTAGTGTAGATAGAGTAAACAAAGAAAAAGAAGCTATATCTGGTACTTGCCATATGTAGGAGCAACCAGTTGTCTCTTGGAAGCTAAGGGCCAATTCAGTTGAAAATTCTGGGTCCTTCCAGGAAATAATCATATCTGAAAATATTAGGTACATGTGTTAATAAGCTACGGAAAATGGAACAAGGTGAAAGATAAATTAAATTTGGGAACAAGGAAATGCTAAAGGACATAAGCATACCTCCTTGCTTATGATAAATATCATCTGAGCTGATGCGGTGCAATAGTAATGTTTCATTGTCTGCATCAATAACAAAGAGTCCCAAGTCTCCAGATTTCTGTATCACAGGTCAAAATTTTAAATTTCAGATAGACCCAATATAAATGGTTAGCGACCATCACAAATACGAAGTCAGCATATGCAATCCAACAAAAATGAGCAGAATATAAAGACTGAACCACAAAATGGACAAACCTTCAGATAATCAACAGTGACATGACCGGTTCCTTGGTCATCCCATGTCCCGTCATCAGTCAGAAGGTATACCTTGACGCGCTGAGATTATGAGCATAAGATGTAAAAACTATAAAAGGACTGGGGTCCATTGTCATAACGATGCACACACTAATGAAGATATGGGAGCCATTATTTTTTATGAACACTCAAGAGAAGGACCAAATTAAAAATATAGACAGAAGGAATTAAACAAAATCAACATTTCCACTCTCCTGAAGGATCAGATATTTATCATGAATCAATAATTTATCAACTCATCTGCTAGTTTACAATTTCAGAATTTTTTCCAGACAGAAAATTCCAGACAGTGAGTTAGAGCCAGTACTGTAGCAAGAGCAGTAGCGCGATAGATCTGCTCTAATTCCCTTTTCTTCATTATCTTACAATTTATGTAGACTGAACTCCCTTCTATTTATACTCTTCAGTGCTGTGTCCGCTTGTACGATGGTGAATGGTTGTTTCCGAAATAGTGAAATTCATCCTTATATTTGTTTATTGTTAGTTGAAGTATACAACAATAGTAAACATTTAACTTCTTATCTTTTGCTGCTATCAATGTTGTTAAAGGGTACAAAAACCAAGAATGTACAAACTCAGATCTTAATTTATAGTGCAACTTTTTTCAGCCATAATAGTTGTTAAGAATTATCTGAGTTCAGTTTAACATGTTTGTTAAAAATAATATCTACTTTCAAATATATGGTGTAATCATAGAAATATGTTGTAGGATCTTATGATGACCAATCCAATTGAAAAGATCTCAAAGATCCTAACCAGGTTCAGATTGTAAGACTTTTGGACAATTCTTTGCTAAAGGTAATGAAATTACAGCCTCAGGATATATTGACCAGTTGCAGATAGTCACAAGACTTGCAACTTACAACAACATAAGGCTATCTGCATTCAAGAACCATGATTTGAAAAAAGAAAAAAGACTTCCAGTATCTTCCTTGATAATTTCAGATAAGAATAAAATTCTTGTGATACTAACATCGCCGTATTTTCAAAAGTCAAATTTGAACCCCACAGAACAATTGCTCCCTGACCAAATGCAGAGATTGAGAAAAAAAACTACAGGCATATGATAAATTTGCAAGACGCCAGTTATATCACATGCTTAAGAAAGAAAGTAGTTTCATATGACCATTGCACTCCTGCATGCCAGTCAAAAGAACTTCTGAAACTCATTATTCAAGTGTGCACAGTGAAACCCAGAAAATAAAAACCAAATCTAATTTACAAAACAAAATTTAGTCCATATATGATGAAATTACGATATAACACAAAAATACACCGATTAAACCTTCAATTACAAAAAAAAAAATAGAACTTTCAATGCTAAAAAAAGCAACTACAAGACTTCAATTCTAGTGAAAAAGATTTAAATTTCTTTCATCATTTTAATCAATTTATTTACTAAGACGGACTGACCTGCATCGAATTGTCGACGCTTGGTACTTCTCCTTGCGCGCCCATTGAAGAAGCGAAGTGGAAGTTCAACACTGTACGAACCGCACGATTAATTTACCGAACTGAATACACAGCATCTTCCAATAAAATAGTTTACAGAATAAGAAATAAATAAAAACAACACTGAGGCGAAATTCCGGAGATCAATTGAAAACCCGAATCCCCATTGATAATATTATAGCAAAGATTCTCTCTCTATATCTCCCATTATTTTCTGTGTTCTTCTTTTTCAGCATTTCCTGCAGCCCGATCTTTGAAAACCAGCTGAAGTACTTCTATGAAATGACGATAGTACCCCTATTACGAGGTGGAAACTACAGGAGGTGCCACTAACCTTATGTGCACGTGAAATGATGATATTTGTGTGTTTTTCCTCCCAAACTGACCTATGACAAGTGGCATTTACTGATTGATTCGGTCCAGGTAAACCAATTGGGGTCCGTTTGATTGTAAGGTGGAAAGAAAATGAATTACAAGGAATTGAATTACCTAGAAATT
>CAIGRP010072975.1:0-11445 GCA_903798385.1 Fraxinus cuspidata | reverse complement strand
ACTTTGACAATTCCACATATGACTTTTGACTAAAAAAAATTGGGTTGTAACACCTTTCATCCCATTTTTAAGGTAACTCGTTCCTCATTAATATGGCCCCTTCTAAGCTCTCACAATGGTTGGCCCTTTCTTGTTTGGGTCTTTTCTGCTGTATGGTTTTGCATGCTTATCGGGGAAAATCTTCCCGAATATGCCATTGGGAAATACAGCGAACCCTCAAAAGGGATTTTATTCTTTTTTTCCTCGCTTCTCTATAGCATGTCTTGCGTTGGTAATCCCTCCTACCCAAGTGCCTTCTTGGAAGGAAATCTTTTCTTCGTTCGAGGTAATTGGGAGTTTCAGCCAATGATCTCTTTCCTTCTGTTGGCATACCTTGTACCTACGCTGAGTGTTACAAATATACTTTGTTGCTGTAATTTCTACCAGTATTTTTATACTTTAATCATGAGGAATTGTCATAGACGGAATAACAATAAGTAAAATGGTAGAGATGATGCAAATTATATAATTGTGGAGGTTCGATCCAAAGCAATGACTTACGTCCTTCATTATCAAACTTTTCGGCGAGAGCAAGGTCTTTTACCTATATTTATTGACTCATGGTACAATCCAACTATTTACAACCCTTTTAGTGACTTACAAATAAGAAGTATCGACCCTTATATAATATTGTTCTTTACGGGACCTCAATACAACCCGCATGGTGATTTAAAACAAGGAGCACCAATCCTTATACTATTGAGTTTTCATGGAACTTCAATATGACCAACATGTTTAAAGCAATGATTTTACAATGATATTTCTCTCTTAATAAATCATACAAATGAATTAAGTACTAAGAGAGACTAATACTTCAATGAATAACAATAAATGATCGCTCAAGCTTTGGGTAAGAAAACCTTGATGAATATGATGATTCCAAAATTTGATTTAATCAATTAAAATTTTCAATGAGAAGACGAAGAAGAAATAAGTGCAATATAGGTTCAAAAATAATCTCAAAATATTTTTCTTTTTTAATGAATAATTACAATAAATTAAGTATCAAGAGAGAGATGAGAAACTTTAATAAATACAATGATTTTTCAGGTTTGATTCAATCACTCAAAGTTTTGATATAAAGAAGTAGAAGAATTAGATGCAATGTAAGTTCAAAGATTTTATTCAAAATATATCTCTATTTTGTGAATGATAGAAATAAGTTAAGTATATAAAATGACATGAAAAACTTTAATGAAGATTGTAACTTAAGAAGTTTAATTCAATCAATCAAAGTTTTTAATACAAAGAAGTGAAACAAACGGATGGAATGTAAGTTTAAAACTTTTTTAAAAAAATATATATATCTCTCTCTTTTATTGATAGAAGTAAGTTAAGTACAAAAAGATCGAAAACTTTGATGAAGATGATGAAAAAAGTTTGAATCAATCAAAGTTGTTGATATGAAGAAATAAATGAAATAAATACAATGTAAGCTTAAGGAATTCTCTCAAAATATATCCCATGCTCTTGAAACTCTTACAAGAATGGAAAGAGCGGGGGTATTTATAGAGTTTAAAGCAAACTAATATGTCGAACAAGACAACCAATCAGACGTCTCGGTTGACCAAATAGTCGTTATACGTTTAAAATCACAAAGGTAAAAAATCAGAGACCATTGTACCAACCGAACTTCCGCATGGCCCAACCGGACATATGCATGGCTGCAGCTGGTTGCAGCCGATTTTCACATTTTCGACCCCATTTGATCCGATTTGAATATTACGATGAATGTAGACTTTTCGAAGTTGTTTTTAACTAGTTTTCAAGGTGAATGATATTTTTAAAATATGATATAAGTTCAAACATTATTTTGAAAATCAATTTTACTTTTGATCCAACCATTTTATGCAAGTAATAATCAAAATAGCTTGTAGTGCACAAAATGATTTTTGAACTTTTATCACTCATTGGAAAAGATCAAATTATTAATACCTTTAGATTTGAATTAAGAAATTTAGTTTTGATTTTGCTTCGAAATTTGGCTATTGTGCTCTCTCGTCTTGATTTTTTCTTTGATGTTTGACTCCTGATCTTGATTTATTTGACATTTTGTCTTTTAAGTTCTTTTCTTGAAGGACTTGTCATGAATGAGTGATTTCGATCTTGACCTTCAGCATGAGTCCGATTTGTAATAGTCTTGATTTTTATCTTTTGGCGATGATCGATCAATTTATCATTGGATGCTTTGATTACTTTAAATTCAATATTAGTAAACAAGATTAACTTATTTGTTATAATTAAAACTTTAAGGTTATAGCAATCATAGGTCAACAATTTTCCCCATTTGGATTACAACAAATGAGATTATTTGAAAGTAATATCAACAAGGGATAAGGAATAAAGATCTCACATTTAAAGCATATTTCCCATATCTTTTACAAATCGATTGACACCCATCTAAAACACATCAAATAAAAGATGATTCAAAGTATATTCATCTCACTCATCTCCCACTTTTCAATGTTTTTGTAGTCTATCTTAATTAAATTTCTCCCTTTTGGTATAAGAAAAGGTAGTACTTATGAGAAGACGTGTATGGCATATAAGATCAAAACTTTAAATCAACCATAGAAAATTATAATATTCCCATCAATTAAACACAAAGTGCCAAATGCATGCGAGTTTAAACAAGAGGATAATCATTACATTTATACCAAAATACTAACCAAAGTATGAGTGATGAAATGTCAAAAGCTTATTCAAATGGGTAAAGTTTATATAAATTTCAACCAATGATGCACAAGGAATCAATCATGTAAGACTACAATTTAGCCACATACTTCAAATTCATCAATAGTTTTTAAACCTCTTCGAATATATGAAAATCTATCAAATACTAGATGTTTAGTGAGCATGTGGGCCAATCGTTATTTTTTCTTATTAACAAATTCTAGTGTAATATCCCCCTTGTCGGTGCCTTTAGGATACCAAAGATCTAATGTTCTAGTGCCACTAAGATATCTAAAAATTTATTTTACGGCACTAAGATGTGATACTTTAGGATTGGATTGAAATGTAACACATAAGCACACACTAAACATAATATCGGATCTACTTGAAGTTAAATAGAGAAGATATCTCATCATACCTCAATATTTATTTATGTCAACAGAAGTATCTTGATCATCTTTATCCAATTTGGTGGATAAGCTCATTGGAGTGTTCATTGGCTTCAATTCTTTCATTTCAAACCTCTTGAGCATGTTCAATATGTATTTGTTTTGAATAATGAATATTTCATCATTAGTTTGTTTGATTTGGAGTCCTTGGAAAAATTTGAGTTATCCCATCATGCTCATTTCAAACTCATCCATTCCTTAGGTAGTGAGTTGAATCATTTTATGTTTCGGGAGATTCTATTTCATCTTGTTGCACATTTGTTTCTTCATATTATATTCAAGATTTTTAGAATCTTTCTTGTTTTTGTTCTTGGATGTTCATTTGCTCAAAAGGATCTCCAAACCTATACCATTGACAATACATTTCTCTTGATCAAGTGAATTAGCTTTATAAAAAATTGCATGCATAAATTACTAAACAACTAAAGTTCTTTTTCTTGAATACTTTGGTAAACTTTACTCGTAGATGAATAATTAAGAAAAAATCCAAAAGGAACTTTGAATCAATTTTTTCCAAATTTTCTTTAGTGTCTAAGATAATACATTTGCAACCAAACACTTTAAAATAATCGATATTGGGAACTCTATTTTTCAAAAGTTCATATAGAGTTTTTGATTTCTTTCTACTCATCAAAATTCTGTTTACAATATAACAAGCAGTGTTAATGGCTTTGACCAAAAAATATTGTGGTAAACCATTTCTTGCAATTTGCAATTCTTCCTTTCCACTACGTCATTTTGTTAAGGAGTTCTAGGAGCCGAGATATTATGTTCATAGCCATTAATTTTGCAAAAAATAAACAAATACAACATTGTCAAATTCTCCACCATGATCACTCCAAATGGTAGTAATAGTGTACCCCTATTTATTTTAAAATTTTTTTTACAAAAATGTTTAAATGCATTTAAAGTTTCATCCATTGGATTCAAAAATAAGACTTAAATAAATGTAGAAAAATCATCGACAATGACAAATGCATAATGTTTATCATTTAAGCTTGAGATACTAAAAGGTCCAAAACTATTCATGTGGAAAAGTTTTAAAAGTTTTGTAGTTGAAGGGTGTTGCTTAAGTTTGAAAGAACTATTCACTTGTTTTCCAAATTAACATACATCACAATTTGTCATTCTCAAATTTTAAATTTGGCACCCTTTTACAAAACAATTTTTTGGACATATTTGAAAATAGGTCCATACAAACATAATCTAATCTTCTATGCCTCAATCAAGTATCATCTTTTAAACTTGATAAACATTTTTTCCTCACTTTCAAACTCAATGTTTATGACATAAACATCTTTACTACGACTTCCTATAAACATCACATCTTTTGACATAGTATCCTCAATAAGGCAATTGGAAGAATCAAATTTGATATGATAATCTTTATCATACAATTGACTAATACTAAGTAGATTATGTTTAAAATTATTTACTAAGAGTACATTTTCAATAAAGGGAGATGAATGATTACCAATAATTCTAATGCAAATGATTTTTCTTTTGGTATTATCTCCAAAAGTATCATGACTACCATCCTTGTTTTTGAAACTTAACAATAAAGTATAATCTCTAGTCATGTGCTTTGAGCATCCACTATCCAAGAACCGTTTGCACTTAATTTTCTTTGATACCTACAAAAATAATTAAACTTTTATTCTTTGGTATCCATACAACTTTGGGTAGGAGTTGTTAGTGTTTGTGGACTTTTGAATCCACTTGTGTTTGCTTTCAAGCTGCAACCTCTTTTTGATTGAACAATTAAAATTCAAATGTCCATTTGTATTGCAAAAACTACATGTGATATTTGAAAGAGATGAAGTAGAGGCTTTAACAAATAAAATTTTAAGAGACTTTTGTTTTAAAAATGGTTTAAATCCAATTCTTCTTCTATCAAAAATACATTTTTGTTCACCAAGCATTAGATCAAAAATTTTCTTACCTTAAGTAAATTTGTGAACAATTTGAGTCAAATTTAAAATATTTTCTTATAAATAGGAATTCTCCTAAATTAAATAATTGTAGTCGATTTTTCCTTTTTCAAAATTTTCACCTCATTTTTTAATAAAGAATTTTTCTTTTTAAGGATATAATGATTTATGGCAAGTTTTTTAAATTCGTCAAGAAGTTCATCATAGATAATTCATCATATAAAGATTATCATTTGTGCTTACCACATTTTCAATAGCCATAAAACACATGTTAGAAACTTCATCTTGACTTTCATTTTCTTCATGGTCGTCATCAATTTCTGATTTCTGTACAATTTGGTGATTAGGAAGCCCTTTCGTTTCCTCTTCTTTGCCAATAACCATATGAGTGACTCTTAAAGTATGTCAAATATCATGAGCGAAATCACATAGTATATATGGTAAATTCATTTTTGTCTAAAGCACAATAGAGTAAATTTTTGGATCTAGCATTTAAAGACAATTTTCTTTCATTCTCTTCATCAAACTCCTCTCTAGGTTTTGGAATGGTTTGATCCGGTCTTCCATCAACCTTAATAATTTTTTATAGGCACATAAGGATCATATTCAAAAGTTTCCCAAATATTATAATCTATTAATTGGATATTAATCATCATTCTATCTTTTCAATAGTTATAATGAGGATGATCTGTCGAATGCCTCTCAAGATTTTGAATATTGTGGTTAGCTTATTACTCATGATTGCAAAATCTTAATTTTAAAATGAGCACCTAACTCTGATATCAATTGATAGCCCAAGAATAACTAACCACGATGATGGTGAATTGGTTTTTTGAACTTTTTTGAAAATAAACTTAAATCAAGCTAGTTAAAAATACATTTATCAATTAATAATATCCGTAAACAAATAAAAAACAAGTAGATCAATCAAATAATAAATGTAGATAGAATAAGAATAAGTAAAAGGGTAGAGAGGATGCAAACTCTACATCCTCCGTTATCAAGCTCTCTAGCATGAGCAAGGTATTTTCACTATATTGATTGACTTATGGTGCAATTCAACTCTTTATAACGCTTTCAGTGACTTACAAATAAGAAACACCGATCCTTACAAACTATTGAGCTTTATGGAACCTCAATATGACTCACACTGTGACTTAAAACAAAAAGTACCAATCGTTGTATTATTGAACTTTCAACGGACCCTAATATGACCTTCAAGTTTAGAATAATGATTTTACAATGAAGTTTCTCTCTTATTAAATTATACAAATAAATTAAGTACTAAGAGAGACTAATGCTTCAATGAATATCGATAAATGATAGATCAAGTTTTAGGAAAGAAAACTTTGATGAACACGATGATTTCAAAATTTGATTCAATCAATCAAAGTTTTTCAATAAGGTGAAGAAGAAATAAGTGCAATATATGTTCAAAAATATTCACAAAAAATTTATCTCTTTTAATGAATAATAACAAAATATTAAGTACCAAGAGAGAGATGTGAACCTTTGATGAATATCATTATTTTTCAGTTTGTTTCAATTAATCAAAGTTTTTATTAAAAGAAGTAGAAGGATTGATGGAATATAAGATCAAAGATTTTCTTCAAAATGTCTGTCATTTGTGAATTGTAGAAATAAGTTAAGTATATAGAGAGATGTGAGAAACTTTGATGAAGATTGTAATTTGAAAAGTTTAATTCAATCATTCAAAATTTTCAGTATGAAGAAGTGGAACAAATAGATGGAATGTAAGTTTAAAACCTTTTTTCAAAGAATATGTTTTATGAATGCTAGAAATAAGTTAAGTACGAAAAGAGAAATTAAAAACGTTTATGAACGTGATGAAAATAGTTTGAATCAATCAAAAATTTGATATAAAGAAATAAATTAAACGAATGCAATTTAGGCTTAAAGAATCTTCTCGAAATCTATCACACTTAATGTTTTTGAAACTCTTACAAATAATGGAAATAGTGACGGTATTTATAAAGTTTAAAAAGCAAAAGAATCTGTTGAACCGTATAACCAACCGGGCGTCCATCCTTGTGGCTGGATGACCATAATGGTCGTTATGCGTTTGAAATCACAACGGTAAAAAATTTGACCATTGCACCAACCGGACGACTGCATGGACCATCTCGACGTCCGCATGGCTGCGATCGATTTTCTCCTTTTTGACCTCTTTTGATCCGATTTGAATATTTTGACAAATGTAGAATTTTGGAAGGTGGTTTTAACTAGTTTTCAAGGTAAATGAAATTTTAAAAATACGATCTAAGGTCAAAATAGCTTTTAGTACACAAAATAATTTTTGAACTTTTATCATCATTGCTAAAGATCAAAGTATTAGTACCTTTAAATTTGAACTTAGAAATCTCGTTTTTGATCTTGTTTTGAAACTTGGCCCTTAGGCTCTCATCTTGATCTTTTTTTTTTTTTTTACGTTTATCTTTTAAGATTTTTTTTCTTGAAAGACTTGTCTTGAACGTGTGATTTCGATTTTGACATTCTTCATGAGTCTGATTTGCAGCAGTCTTGATTTTGATCTTTTGACGATGATCGATCAATTTATCATGGGATGTTTTGAAGACTATATTTACTTTAAATTCAATTTTTAGTAAATAAGATTATCTTGTTTGTCTTAATCAAAACTTTAAGTTTATAATCAATCATAGGTCAACACTTAGTGCCTTGGGCATAACTTCTTTGTGCATTCATTGTTCTCCCGTCGACGAAAGTACCTCTAATTTTGGTACTTATCTTCCTTATCGGTAGTCAGTTTGATCAACGCATGTGGTGGTCTTGCATATCCTGGCCTAAATTCACGACATTGTCCTCTTGGACCTGAATAAGGGGGCTTTCGATTTTCGGAGACTTCACGAACCCCTCCTTATTGGCTTGCAATTTTACCATTTTGATTACTTTAAAGCATTCGTAAGTATCATGATCCTTGGTGCAATAAATTTTGCAGACCTTTGGCGTGGGGATTTCTAAAAATGGATTACGTGTTTCACTAATAGTTTTCGAAGGAGCTGGTGAGATCATATGCACCATTTGTTTGTGTTAGTTGAATCGAATGTACTACTGTTTTGGTAACCTAGGTGTATACATTGGGGCTTTTCCTTTATCCTTAAACTTTTTTATGCGGTCTTGTTCTATCTTTTTCCTAATCTTACGATCCTCTATTTGGATTTCATTTTGTACCAGGTTTACTAATTGATGGTAAGTTGCTAAATTTTTGTTTCGAATAGTTCTCCAAAAGAAGTCTCCATTAATAACATGTTCCTTAAGGCATCCCTAAATTTCTCGTCAGATATAGTTTCACAAGCTATAAGTTTTGCTGTAACATGAAAAGTAATTATTGGACTCCTCTCCTTTCTCGTGTAATTCAGCCTCATGCCTGGTGCCTACCCTAACTTGCTTCCAACGAAGGCTACTAGGAACACTTGCTTTACTTGCAGCCAAGTCTTGATCGGGCCTAGTTATAACTTTTTATACTATCTCTTCACTGATCCATCCAATGTTAAGTAGAAGCTTTGGCATTTGAGCGCAGGACTTGCCATTTCCAACCTCATCTGAGTCATACACTCTATTATAGGATGGTTGGAGTTGTCTGGAATCGGAACCTCTTTAATTAAAACAATAGGCTTTCATCATCGTCGTCTAACTCGTACGACCTCGTAGGTCGATCTTCGTATTCATCATATAGAGGAGTAAAATATGAGAAATTGATTTGGCTTTCTGCCCTTCTACCTTCACAACGACAACATTAAGTGTACCTTCTATCACGAGAATTGATTTGTTCTGCAATCCTATCAAATGCACTAGGTTAATTCTTTCGACGATGCTATCGTCACTTATTTACATATTGTAATATTTGATACCTGAATGTTGTTGCTTTTCTCATGGAAAAACTTGCTATATGCTCTACATTGTTCACACCAGATTCTACATTTAAATCTACATTTGGATTATCTACTCTTGCACGTAGAGAAGCATTTTTTGTAGTCAATGTTTTGACTCTTTCTAACATCTCCTGGATGGTTTTTGTCGTAGACATTTTCTTCCGTTGACGACGATGCTAATTTCTATATATTCACTTCCTCCTAATTTACTGCAAATTTCTGTGATTCTCTTGCTTCAATTATCTTTGTTATAGATTCCCACAGAAGAAGCCAATCAGTTGACCTTATAAACAAGTTTTTCTAACCTAGCTAGGATTTTTTCCTCCTAATCTCATTTTACTTGATGCTCAGTGAGGAGCAAGAGGTAAAATGGTTATTTGGGAGTGAGATTCAAACTTGCATTCCTTTTGGGCCTTGGAGGCAATTAGGTCTTTTTGTTTAATGACAAGTGGTGGTCAATTGATGGTTGACTTCTAGCTGGTTCTGTTATATGCTCGCGTTTTATTTATCAGCTTAAGCGTTCTTCATTTATTGGTTTTGAAGTCTTGCTTTAAACCTTTATTCGCATGTGCCTTGATAATGGTTTCTGTCGACATGGAATATCTCCATGGAAACAGTTCGCTACTTTTGGTTACGAGTTCTTACACTTCATGAATGCTCGCTTTTGTTTTCGATGGCTCGCATGCTATTTAATTCTTAATCATGTTCGCATAAAGGGACATGAGTCCACTTGTTATTCCTTTGTATTTATTCATTGTTTAACAATTAGCCCTATGATACTTTACGCATCATATCAGCTTCTTCATTAGTTTTAGGAGACTATTCATTTGAAAGTTAAAAACAATTAGCTTGGGCAGAGTAACAGGCTTTGCATCGACCATAGAAATTTTTTTTCTAAAGCTTTATTAAAATATGATGATTGATTTAGATAAAGAATGCAGTTCTTCCCGTCTTTTCATTTTCCATGTTTAAAATCCTTTTTGCTTGTCTAAAATCTTTCATTTCAAATTCAGATTTCCATTTTTTATTTTATACTATCAATCTATTTTCCATCATGGCATGTCAATACATATCATCAACATATAAACAAAAATATTCAGATTTACTACCACTTGTACCTTTATAGAAAAGAGACTATTTTTTTTTAACTTCAAGTTTTGAATAAAAGAAATAAATCTCTTGTACCATTGCATTGGTACGAATTCCTTAAGAATCAAACATTTTCAATTTTATATTTCAATTCAAATCATTTGGACTGATTCACATAGATAGTCTCATCTATAGCTACATTTAAGAAAGTTGTTTTAACATCTAACTAATCTGATTCCCAATTAATATGAGTAGCTAAGGCAAGCGAAATTCTAATAAAAGTTTGTTTTGCTACTTGTAAGAATGTTTCATTACAATCTATTCCCTCCCTTTGTGTAAACCATTTGACTACTAACATTGCGTTGTATATTTTATTTTCAGTAATAGACTCTCATTTCACTTTATAGTTCCATTTACGGTCCATTACTTCTTAATTTTTAGGCTTATTTACAAGTATTCAAGTCCTCTTTTTTATTGGAGACTCTTATTTCTATTGGGAAAACTGTTACCGTGACAATGATCTTTCATGTTGGATCATCAAGAATATGTAAACCGAAATAGAAGCGTACCTGAATAAAATATGGTTAATGCAATGATTTAGTCCTACGGTTACTACGATTAAAAAGAGTAAAGACTTAGATACGGTTAAGATAAAGGAACTTGTAGGATCCATCCAAACCTACAAACTTACCATATCTCAACTAAAGAAGAATAAGTCCACAGCCTTGAACATCGTTAAGGAAGAACAATATATGACATGATACTGAAACCCTTAGGAATGAGGAGATAGCTTATTTTGTTAAGAAATTCCAATAAAAACTATGAATAAGAGAAAACCTCAAGAGGGAAAGAAGGGTGCCTAGTAAATTCAGGAAAGACAAGTGTGATAAGAATAATACTATGAGTTCTAGTAAGAAATATCAGTCAGTTAGATGTCATTAATGTTAGGCTTTCAAACACTATAGGAATGAAAACCCTAACTATAAGAAGAACGTAAATAAAGGAAAGGGTAAGCAATGGCAGTGTCACTAGTTGATGATGAATCCAATTCAAGTAACTAGAGTGAGTCATGTGGCAATGAGGATGAAAAGGACTATATGGAATTCGCGTCCATAGTTAAGAATGATTGAGATAAGGATAGTAAGAAAGTTGATGATGTGGAACGTAGTGAGGAGTCTAAGGAAGACTCTGAGGATGATTCAAAAATTCATGAGACCTATCATCAGTTGTTTGAAGAGAGTCTTATGATAAAGAAGGTAAATAAAGTTGTATTGAAGAAGGTTAATGAACTTAAGTTAGAAGGAGAGAGACTCATAGTTGACCTTCAGGATTCTACCAAAAGTCTTAGGAAGC
>CAIGRP010072974.1:0-13952 GCA_903798385.1 Fraxinus cuspidata | reverse complement strand
ATTCTAAATTAAAATCAACAATTAATTATAATTTCATATAACCCACAATTTTTCAATCAAACATTTCATTAACTTTTATCAAAATCTAGAAATCTGATTTTAATCAAACAAGGTCTAAGTAACAGTTACTTTTAAATCTTTTTTTATTATATGAAAAAACTTATTTATAGTAAACTTGTATTCTTAAGACGACTCCTAATTCCTATGCATGCATTTGGAAATGTATAACCACCGTACATATTGCAGCAGTGTAAATTTAAAGTGAGCGTGTAAAGAAAAGAGAGAGAGAGAGAGAGAGAGAGAGAGGTTGGGCTGAGGAAGATAACGTGTGAAGGAATCAAATAAACATTATTTGTCCAATAGCCTTGTCTATGCACCATTATAGATACAAGCCAGTGTATGTATATGTATACACTACCCCTGCCCAGTAGAAACATTAGAATGGATCATATACTGGTTTCCGTCCAACTGACAGTAGAGCGTGAATCTGTAGTGTCATAGTTTGTGTGGGTGAGATTTATAGTTATAAGCAGAGAACAATGATGCTACCCAAACAGACTAAAAAATGTGGGTGACATGTACCGACACATGATTAGACAATTAGAAAAAAAAAAAAAAACAGGTGCGGTCAAGTCAGTGTAATTTTTTCTTGTCTTTGAACTTATTCAATCAACGTTGATAAAATAGAGAATAGCTGTTTCCCTGGAGCTGACAGAAGTGTGTGTGTGTATTTGTGTTTGTCAGGACGTCATGTCATACGTCAATTCCCAATCTCATGGCACCTTTAAGGGATCACATGAATCCTGCTGCAATTTGCAAATACTTGTCTGAAATCTGTTGAAGAAGAGAATTAAAATGATCCATTAAGCTGATTCTGATAACTCGTACTCATTGCAATAAGATTGTTAGTTTACATGAAATATAGAAAGACCAAACAAGAATCGATGAATTCTAATCCAACGTAGTTCCATCTCTACAGAGAATTGTTTGGTTCTCTAAGTGGCATTCTTGTTGATACTCGATTCAATGTGATTCTTTTTAAATTTAGGGTTCGTTTGATTGTAAATATAGAAAATAGATGGAAAGAGAATGAATTCTAGGGAATTGAATTGCCTAGAAATTGTTTTACTGGAAATTGTAATTAATTGTGTTTGATTTGTATAATTTTCCACCTATAAAATGTTGAAAGTTTGGAATCCGTTGGCTTTATTTTTCATGAAAATTGTTCATTAAAATGATAGTTTTTCTACCATTTGGTCTAGCATTTGTTTCAATTGCCAAAAAAAAAAATTTTTTAATTAAAAAAATTAGAAAAAAAAATACCGAATATCATTCGTTTTGATTTGTTTTACATGGAAATTATCAATAAAAGTGATAATTTTTTTTACCATTGCATCTAGAATATTTTTCTATTGCCTAAAAAAAAGCTGAAAATCAGTTTCTCACCAAAACCCAAAGAAATCATATTCCACAATTTGAAGGAAAATGTGCGCGTGGGAGTGGGGGTAGAAAATATTTTTTAGGGAAAATTTATTCTATCAAACACTACATTTGGGTGGAAATGGAAAAAGTTTTCCATTTTCCATGGAAAAAGGGTGTTATTAACACACCCTTAGATCAAATTGGACATACTTACCCCTAGTTAATCTTATTGGAAAAGTTTGGTATATGAATTACATTCCGACAATTAAAATGAAAATGCAAATATGTGAAAAATAAATTTGGATACAATTTAAACTTATCAGAAGTATAAAACAAGAAATGCAAAAGAAAGATATTTGGAAAATCAAGAGTTGAACTCTTCTTTCCTAACACGAAGTTACTCTACACGGTGCTCACGGTTGAATGGCAATCTCCTAAGATGCAATAATCATTTCTCAAGAGAGCAACACTTGTTGGGATGTTTTTTTCTTATGATGAGCTTATATGTTTAATTAACAATTGTTATATAGGTATTTAATTAAGTATGATAATTTTAAGGGATCTAGTTATTGGGCCCTAAATCATCTATTGGGTATGGGCTTTGCAATGTGCAATTACCCATTACTATACTAATTAGGGTTAACAAGACTCTAATTAAAACTTGATATATAAGGATCCTTATAAGGTTATAGTCCCTAAGGCTAATCATTCACGATTCTACATCTCTACATTCCTCATCGGTGAGAGAGAACCCATTGAGTACTGTGATTAGCATATGAAAGACTTCAAACCCCATTGATTTATTACCATGGCTTCAAGTATGTTTTCTCTTTTATAAAATTCTTGATAATTTGACATGAGACCATTTGGTATGTTTGATAAATTGAACGTAGGGTTTTATCAATCTATATGAAGTTAAGATCCTACAAGTCGTATCAGAGCTAAATTTCATGTTAAATTATTAATAATGATCATGATAGTTACGTTTTATGAATTTCTTGATATATTGTTACATCATACTTATTTTTGAATTGTTATTTGGCTATCCATATGGGTATTTAGGGTTAAATATGAAATATGTATGACTTTCTTGATTATGATAGCATGATTGTTAGGGTTTTTTTTTTTTTTTTTAAGTTTTCAATCAATGTTCAATCTTTTTTAAAAAAAAAAAAATTTTAAGTTTTGATTCATTGTAAGAGAAAACTTTAGGATTATTCTTTTTGTTATATGGATGTTTTGAATATAGATTCAGGAAGAAAAGCATCAATCTTCAAAAAAAAATTTGGGGTTTTTCACTCAAGAAAAAAAAAAATATATATATATATAGTGCGCTTTGCGTCGTGACGCCACACATTGGCATTCGCAGCGTCAAGGTTCAAGTAAAAAAAGTTTGTTTGCACAATTATCTTATATCTTAAAATAAATTAATAGAAGTAATATATTACAAAAGTAACATCTATTGCGTAAATTTATTTATTTCGGGATATTAAAATGTGTATGTTTGTTATTTATGCAAGCAAGATCGGCCTAAAGGAAGGTTATTGGTTGACCAAATAATAAACGTATGTGCAGGAATAAATGTGTTATGATTGTCCAGGTGGCATGTAAACAATGAATCGGCCCAAATGAAGATCATTGTTTGATAGAATTTATTGTCGGCATTATTACATATTCGAATTCGAGATAGGGATATTTTGGATCATATATAAAAAAAATATTTAACTCTACTAGGAAGAGATTATTAAATAATATAAGATTATTGATTGTCAATCTAAGCATAAATTAAGTTGAAAGCTAGAATTTGAGAATTTACACGAATATTAAAGATGAAATCGAATTCCTAGCACAATTTTCTTAATTAATCTATTTTCTTCGAACTTCCATTCATATTTAATTAAATAGTCAGTATTAAAGATTAGTGCAATCATAGTTACTCAAGTTTCACCATTAATTGTGTGTTTATTAATTTTAAGTTCGAATTGATTGAGTTTAAACTATAATCTAAGCCTCAGTTTGGTACAGATTAAAATCTAAATTTTAATTTAAATCAAAATCAATAATGCATTTAACCACATATTTTAAGAATCACACAATTTTTCAATCGTAAATTTTATCAATTTCTATTAAAATTTACTAAAAATTTAATTTTAATTCATATCAAACTGGGCTAAATTCCGAACTATATATATATTATCTCACTTTTACAATTACTCATCACACAATTACAGGATTTCAACAGATGAATTCCCTAATAGCTAAATACACCCAACCTCTAACCTACACGTCTACGCAACATCCATAACTACGTCGCAATGCGGCAATACCTACATCGATTTCAACGCGCCGCTTCAACGCGCCACCTGGGGGATCCACCTTCAAATGTCTGCGTGGAAATTCATGCTGAATGGCCCACCTGTTGGCGCGTGGCGAGTGTCGTCATTTGTCTGCTCTGCAAACTGCACATCAGATATATACAGTACTGTACTGTTACCCCCACAATCTCTTGCCGTGGGATTCTGCCAATTTCACCGTTCAGACATAAATACACTAAAAACAGTAATTTCATTTTAATAAAATAGTACAATAATAATTATTTATAAATTATGAAAATAAATAAAACGTTTAACCATTTGAATCAATTAAACAATTGGATTAAAATTTAAATCAAATTAAACAATTAACTTTAATAGTATAGTTTAAGTAATTCACAATTTTTAGTTCCGGTTTCACAATCATTAATATAAAATTCTTTTTTTTTTCCAGTCACACATTCTCGCAATAAAATATTACGTACGTAAAGTTAAAAAAAATTTCTTATTTTTTAATCACACATTCTCTAAAAAATCACAATTCCAAAACATATTTTCCTCAAAAAAATTCATTTTAATGATTATCAAACATGGACTTCATCACATATTCTATCAACTAAAATTTACTAAAAAATTAATTTTTATATATACCAAACTGAGGCTTAGCCCTTATTTGGTGGGGATTAAAATCAGTTTTTTAGTAGATTTTGATGAAAGAAAATGAAATAATGGTTCAAAAGTTGTGATTTTCATAAAATATGTGGTTAAAATTAATTGTTGATTTTGATTTAAATTTAAAATTTAGATTTTAGTTCCGACCAAATATGGGCTTAATATTCAGATATATAAATTTTCCATAACGCTTATACTTCACCGTAATTGAATTAAATACCAAAAAGGAATAAACATATAGTTGTTTACATTGTCCCTATTTGGTGTAAATTAAAATAAGATTTTTTATAAATTTTAATAAAAATTGATAAAATATATTGTTCAAAAATTATGGATTCCATGAAATGTGTTTTTAAAAAATGTTGCTAACTTTAAATTGGGAATAATTGTGACTTATTTATTTCCTAACTAACTTAGACTATTTATTTTGACAAAATTTATGCACACAAGAAAATAAAAAATGAAAAACATTCATATTTCAAATCAATACCAAGAATCGTTTTATTTATCACCTCACGAACAGTAACGAAACTTAAACTATTTGTTCTCTTTGTGTTTTAGTTTTGTATTTTAAGTATTGAATTCATTTTGAGTTTTGTGTTTTGAGTGTCCATTTTGAAGTTGTTGAAAACGTGTTCTTTTTCACATTTTGAAAAATTATTTTGAAAACACTAAAAACGCGTTTTGAAAATTTTGACTTGATTATAACTGAAAACACTTAAAACGACAAATTTGTCGTTTTGTGTTTTCTTTATAAATTTTTAACTTGTTTTCAAAAACGCGTTTTCGAAAATGGGAAAGAGAACTCTTTTTCGTTATTTTGAAAAATTGAAAAACAGAAAACGATTTAAAAATAGTAAAGAGAACAAACTCGTACATTTTGAGGAAAAATCTTGTCCATTCGCGCCCTTCTTCTTCTAGTTTTCATTATCTTATCTCTTCATTTTTTTAATCTAAAAATGTAAAATTTTATCTTGAAAAAGAATTTGAAGAAAACCTGCAATTCCAAGTACCCGGTAGGGTTAAGTACGACGTAATGTGTGTGTTTACCATTATATATAGGCGACAGATGATAATTAAGGACTTGAATTTAACTAAAAAGGATGGAGTTTGAGGAGGAACATGAGCATGTGGGAGAGGTACCGAGTTTTGACTCTAACTCGACTCGGCCAGCTAAAATGCCGAGCCCTGTTGAAACCGCGGTAACGCAGTTGAGGAAGCCTAGGTACAAAGACTGTTTGAAAAATCACGCTGTGGGGATCGGCGGCCACGCGGTGGATGGATGCGGCGAGTTTATTGCAGCGGGAGAGGAGGGAAGCCTGGATGCACTCAAATGCGCCGCTTGCAATTGCCACCGGAATTTCCACCGCAGGGAAACTGAAGTAGGCGGCGCTTTTGTCTTTCACCACCACCACCACCAGAACCAGCAACAACAGCTACTTCTTACCCACCACCAACACGGGCATTTCAGCTACAGAAGCCCAAGCGGGTACCTCCACGTTGCTCACCCGCAGCAGCAGCTACTCCCTCTCGCCTTGCCGTCGAGTTCAGGTGGCGGAGGAAGTGAGTCAAGAGATGAGCTTGAGGACTTCTATTCCAACCCCAGCGCCAGCGCAGGAAAGAAAAGGTTCCGGACCAAGTTTACACAAGAACAGAAAGACAAGATGCTGAATTTCGCTGAACGTTTGGGTTGGAAGATTGAAAAAGAAGATGAGGAACTTGTGCAGCAATTCTGCAATGAAGTTGGAATTAGAAGACATGTGCTCAAAGTCTGGATGCATAACAATAAGCACACTCTTCGTAAGAAAACCTAACCTCGACCTGGTTAACTAGAACAAGAAGAAGATGATTCAACTGAGAATTTATTTTATGTTCTTATTATGATTTTGTATTTAGCTTAGGGAACTGGGAACATCAATCATGCAAGAGTGCTAGTATTTAGCATTTCAAATTTGGGACTTCTGCTTACTCGGGAATTCTGTTTTTTTTTTTTATTAATTCCGATTCTAGGTTTTTGTTTCTCACATTTTCAATTTTCTTGATTTTGCCTTGTTTTGTGGGCTTTGTTCTGATGATGGTTTCCTCGTTTCTGTTTTCATTGTACAAACACCTGAAGCATTTCTGCAGTAACTCACTCTTAATTCAGTCTTATTTTCTTCCTGTGATAGAATTGAGAGTAAGAAAAATTCTAATCTTTCACCATTTTCAATACACACAGACGCACCGCTCGGCCTTTATTACATGTGGATGGACGAGATGCTTTCTTTTTCCTCCTTCTTTTCACTTGAATTTTTGTTTTTGTTTTTTTTTACTTCTGTTGAGTGATATCACAACTCTTGCATGCGTCCACTCTCTTTAAGAATGTACTTCCATCTTTCTTTCTTTCTGGTCCAAGTCCTCACCTCTTTCTTGTGTTGCATTTACTTTTGTATTCAAGAAGCATCTATATTCTCTCATTTATGAAATTAATAAATGCAAGATCTTCTACGTTGATAGTTAAAATCTTGTTTATTATACTGATTTGAGTGTGCTTATGGGGAAGAAAATTGGTGAAGTAGATTTGTTATAATTTATATATAGCAAAACTATTGTCTTCATCCTGGGAAGGAGAACAGTGGTGTTGTGTGTGTTCTCTTGAGAAAGAAAACTCAAATAGAAACGTGGACAAGTTCAGGATCGAGAAAGTCGATAGATCCAAAGCATGTTCTAAAATTCTTTCGTCTCTCTTTCTCTTTATTCTTTACTAGCTTTTATCTTCCTGAATCGAAAGGTTACATGTGGGCACTACCGCAACATAACGGCTTATGGAATACTATAGAATACATGCATGCCTCAATTTTTACCAACATCTATACATTATTAATGCACATGTCTACCATTTCTTGCTTGTAGTTTTTGAGGTTTTCACAACTTCAAATGTTCTGCTAGAATTCTTGAGGTTTTGATCAACTGACCTAAAAAGATAGAACGATTTTAATAAGAATGAGATCTAATTTATGTGACCCATTTGAATACTAATTTGTTTTGGTTGGAAAATTTAATTTATGCTTTAGTTAGTGCCTGCAAATGCAGGATGATGATGAAAGAAATTTCCTGTTTGGGGTTATTCCGTATCCATCTAAAGCTGTATGCTTGCAATTGTTGTCCACTAATGGCTAATTTGGTCAAACAATGGCATCATTCGTTTTTTTTTTTTTTTAAACATAATTTGCCTCTTCCTGTTAAAGATATTGGCATTTTGCGCCCTAAAGATAGAGAAAGGGATGATCGGATTTGACCCGTCATATCATGTATTCGGAAAAATGCACTAGCAAACTTGGTATACAAAAAACTTTATTCATTCGGAAAAATGCACTAGCATGATTTTTCTTTCTGATTTTTTTTTTCATAAATGTCAAAACATATTTTATTCTTTTGATAGTTACCAACCAAGAAAAGCATGTCTGGAAGTTGTTTATGATTAATTTATTTATAAACGTATAGAAAAAAATATGAATAAGTATATAGTAATTTTAGATTTCACAAAACGTATATATGATATATAATTTAATCGTTTATAAACATTATCCAAATATGGATCAAATAACATTCTCATTCATCGTCGAAAACAAATGAAGTTTGTCAAGAGATTCATTTGGACTTATTTGACCAAGCAGCCAACCATACCATCATGACTTGGTCCCTAAAGGTGGTCTAGTCTCGTGGTTAAACAAGTAGTTAGTGTTCTCTCTTGCTTCGATCTTCCCTACATCTATGACTTTTTTTGAGCCAAAAGCCATAGTTAGTTGCTGTTTGAATTATAACATCCTACAATCGTACACATGTCTACTCAAATTTATGGGCAAATACTCAATTATTATCAATATCTACTAAAATCTATCTACAAATATTCCTCAACAACGATACGATAGTACATGAAATTTCCAATCTTCCTGTACAATTTCATAGTTGTCACAATATTACTTAGTGTGTTTGGATACGACAAATAGTATTCGAGCCATTACTAGGTATGAAAATACTAACTTCACAAGATAGATATTTTTGTTGAATTGTGTAGTTTTGCATGATCAAAATAATAGTATATCACTTTAGTTCGTCTATGACGGGACAATAACTCATAATAAGTAAAGCAAAGCAAGTTTAGTTCATTTATGGACCAAACAACTCTTATTTAGTGAAGGGGAATATGTAAATCGGTTTATTTATAGCATATTTAATCAGTTCAATAAACCTAACTACAAAAACTATTCAAATTTGGCTTTTTTGACATTTTTCACTAAAACATGTGTGAGTTTTGAGGACAACCTCCGAACTCATTTTTAACTACAACCGTTCCATGTGTATAGGGAAAACTGTCAGGTGAATTACATGGGACACTTGCCGCATTTTCATTGGGTGTTGGCAAAAAGAAAAAAGAAAAAAAAATACCATCATACAGATGCTGCCAGCCCAACACCTGTAAGCTGTCACGTGGCAATTATTCTTCTGTACAAGGGGAATAATTGTTTTAACTATATTGTCTTTTAAAATGTTATTTTGTGAATGTTGAAACGGTAAGTTTCAACCTGCGTTATAAAAGTTATAATTATTTAATTGTAAAGTCTACTCAAGAAAAATACGTAAGTACACTACAAGAGTCTACATACATACATAACTACATACATAGACATAGACATATACATACAAAATAAAAAAATATCCACTGGAATAAATCTAGACAAGCATAGAATAATGCGATTGTGAACATTAATAATATAATAAAAGATTTATGTTTATAACGTTACAGAATAATTAAAGAGACAAAAAATTTACTAGTACTCAAAGTTATCATTATCGAAAAGGAAAATTGACCAAATTTTCAATTCATTGTGTAAAGAAACCACTTTTGGTTGTGTTGACAACAATTATCACGACATTAAACTCCGTTTTTGTGATACTTTCTAAAAGTTTGGGGATTAGTACGTAGTTCCTCAATCTCATTTATATAGGCTTGTTTTGTTTTTCACACGAATTAAGAACTCTTATTTAATGTTATTGAAAAAGTAATTTTTGCTAAAAACTTTCCTAATTTACTCTCATTTAATTATCAATAATTAGTAGCAAATTATTATTGGAAGTAATAAATAAATAAGTGTATATTAATAAACGAATAAAACAAACATTTTTAATAAAAATACAATACTATATAATTGGAACAAGAAAATAAAGAATGTGAGCGTATATAAATGAGACAAGTATATTAAAGTGTGATTGGCCAGAATCCAAGCAAATAATCATTATATATTAGATTAACCTTGTTGTCTAATCATGTATTAACGTCCCAATTGTACTCGCTCATTGGTTGCTTTAGGACTTCGATTTCAGAGGAATGGGCCCCTCAAATGGATTTATTTGGATCAGCAACATATTTCAGTGCGTTCAAAAGTAAACCCAGATGGAAATTGGATTGGCCCACCCCAAGTGGGCCAAACACAAACCAAGATTGTATGGACATCATGAAAACAATTTCTCTTAGGAGAAATTGGAACAGACGACAGAATATTGTCCCTGTGGGAACATTTACGTGGGTGATGTGAGGTGAAATAATAACGACATTTAAATGTGTGGATATAAGATCTATTTTATTATTAACACTACATCACTTGGGAATAATCTTATCGTTGCTTTTATTTAAAAGGAACAAACCATAAAGATATCAAAAACTTTATTAATCACTAAAACATTTTTAACCTTATTTTTATTCTCATAGTACTTTTTTATATATATTTAATATTTTACAATACATTTGTAACACAGTATGCTACTACATTGTCTTATATTATGTTATATATATTTCACCACAACAGCCATAGTCGCTGACACCACTAGCAACAAAGCGTGTTACACACATAACTTCTGCTTTTCATTTACAGCAGAAGAAGAAACACTTGTAATGGCACCAGAGTATCATTATGTAATACTATCCTAGGCGAGGAAGGGAGCGATGATGGTTGTAGCAACGACAAAGGATGATTTCTACGCGAGGGGCGATGACAATTTTAATCCTCGAATTCAGCAAGGGAAATAATAGGGGATCCAACATGGACGGAAAATCCCTCCACTATAATAGCGACGAGTTAACCATCATAACTGACCCAGCATCCATATCTACCTTTGCAAATTCCAGAACTACCACTGAATTGTCGGGTTAAAAATTTGAATGACCCAATACTTTACATAAAGTTTCCCATAGGTCACACTGTTCTCGATTTTATATCTCGCAAAGTATACGGATCATAATAAATAATAAAATGGACCTAAGGGTCCGAATTGTTGTTCTCACAGACTAATATTTACAATTAACATTATTTCAATTCTAATTTCAATCTAAATTGATGTAGTAAAAAATTAACAAATCAAGTGTTTGTGTTTAACTAAATTATACTATCCTGATTTAACCTAACCTAACTAACCTAATTTGTGGGGAAACTATTGGAATTAAGTGGTTAGAATTCCAATTTCATTTAGGTTATTTAACATTCACCCAACCCAATTTCATTTATCCCCTTTTCATTTGTGCCAACAACTGAATTAACATATTGTAGCTAATGATCTCCCTCAAGTAACACTAATAATATTCATATGTCCGAATTTACTATATTTCCATATAAATTCACACATATATGAACGTTTTCACCAATAGAAATTTCATATAGATTGTATAGTTTATAATTATCTATCGATTTCTTATAATACATATGTCATTTATTGCACGAGTTAGAATCATGCATCACCTCTCGGTCTTAATAGTATCTCTTAATCAATCAATTGATGATCGAGCAATTGAAGCATTAAACACACAATAAATAATTAACGCACAATCAAGGTTGTATAAAATATTTGGAATTACATAAATATTAAACATAAACTACATCTTTCATCCTAACAATCAAGAATTTAGGTAATCGTTGTATTAAAACTAAATAACCGAGGGATGAAAACCATCACCAAGTTTAATACAATGAATAAGAAGTTAATCCAAGCAATTATTGTTATTTGGTACCCAAATTTCAACAATGATCTTCAAGTCTTCCTTGATTGGTTGTATATCTCCCAGCCAATTGTGTTCTTCAATATTCAAATCTCAAATTGAGATACAAACCTTGAGTCCTTAAATTTTGCAGTTGAGGTCCTTTAACTTTCAAACGTAACTTCTTGATGAACTTTCAAAATATGTCAACTTTTACTCCTTTTTGATCAATTAGCTCATTTTCATCCGTTCTCGTCCAAAATCGAATTTTTTAAGAGAAATGAAAAACATACATAAAATTTAAGTATCTAATTTATAAAATTACTCCCAAAAGTTATTTTTCAGCCCACTGAATTTTAAACATTTTCGCATTAGTCACTGAACTTTTTAATTTGCAATTTCATTCATCATTCTCTCATCGGTTGTATAAAAAATAATGGAATGTTTGACGTGATAAACAGAATCGCTTATGTAGCACGCTATTGTCGTTAATGGATGCTAAATCATGAAGTAGTTGTTAACGTAGATAAAAGGGTGTTTCAAACACGCTTTTTACACTCCAGGACAAAAAAAATGGAAAAAATAGATTTAAACATCACATAACCCAAATCGATCTCCACAAATCAGTCCCTCTTTCCTTACCAATACCTAAATTGCCTCTCCCAAAATCTACAATATTTTCTAAACATAGTGAAGTGGAACAAGCGTAATGAATCCATTGTGCATGAAGCGGATCGGTGGCACCTCTACGTTAAAGGGGTGTTTCTTCCGTGAGTCGAACCTTGGAGTAGTACTCAACCCAATTATTTGGCGTGCCTTCATCTCTAGAATCAAACACTGATGGTTCAAGCTTTGCTTTTGTGATTGCATTTACATCTTCATTCTCATCATTGTCATCTTCATCGTCATTGTTATCATCTTCATTGGAAGAATAATCAAATAGTGCGCTACCATTAATTTTCTTGAATTTAGAAACTGGATTTAAAGGAAAATTGCAGCCACGAACGACTGAGTCAGACCACCGTGTCCAGTCATCGAAGTGGGATTAAAAGGAAGACGACTAATCTGTCGATTCGCCATGGTTATTGCTAGTTTTAGAGCAAGAAAAGAAAGAAATTTCTTTATTCTTGCCTAATTTCTCATAATTTGTTTACGGTGCATTGGATTGCCAATATTTTTCATTAAAAAATGTGTTTTTTTCCACCTAATTTCCTATTTTTGTGCTATTTGATTAAAAAAAAAAATCAAGGAAAATATTTTTCAATTTTCGATCACGTAGCCACATTTTCTTTAAAAATAATGAAAATATTTTTTTTTTAGAGAGATGTGATTTTTATTTTTAAGTAATTCACACACACTCTCTCTCATCTATTCACTAATAAAATGAAACAAATATAATATTTTTTAGGTTGAAAACTAAATTAATCAAGTACATCTAATTAATAATTTTCTTTTAAATAATTTCTAGACAATAGAATTACCTAAAATTTATTTTCTTTCTATGCAAATTTTATACTCGCAATCAAACGTACCCGTGTTGATATGTCTCGGAGCATTGGGAATTTTAAGATTTAAGATATGCACTACGTATTCATTATGCATGTAAACGATTTTAGTTACATGATGTTTGTACAATTTTATTATTATTATTATTTGCGGGTTTGAAGTGTGAAAAACATGTTTCAAAAACACACCTTTATTCATGTTAGTAACAATTTCATGATTTGACATTCATAAACAGTAATAGCGTGTCACATAAGCGATTTTATTTGCCACGTCAAGCATTTGGACACTGTTCAAAATGGTCGTTGAGAGAGTGACGTATGGAATTGCATATTGAAAAGTTCAGTTATTAATGGGAACACTTTTAAAGGTTAGTGACCCATTGAAAACTTTGTGTAAATTTTAACGGCCATTCACATTTTTAACCCTCGAATCACCCTTGGATAGTTTCTCTTCCTCCAACTTCACCCGATTGATGATCTTTCCCTTCATCATGAACAAATGTATGAAACATTTCTCAGATCTTAGACTAAATTAAGGTCTCACATCAAGTTGTGGGTGGTTAGGGTTAGAGGATGGTGGAGTGAGGGGGAATTGATGACGGCGAAGGTGGCATAGAGGAGGTGAGACATTGTTTACCATGTGCACATTGAGAGATTATTACAGATGATTACACCTTCCTTAAATGTGACTATATATAAATTAGATATCGACTTATATTTTTCTTTCAATTTCTCATCCATCAAACATCATTTAAACCAAGTAAATATATGTTTTCTATATTCTCACGGAGGATAACATAAATATAATTCGATCTTTTTAAAAGAAGAAACGAAATCCACTCAAAATTATGTCAAAACAACACCACTTTCCATCATATTTTTCTCGAACTGTTGCAGATAATCTTGGCCATCATCACTTCTTATTTTCTGATAAGTGCGTTTTTCTACACTTATTAATGTCATATTACTTTGTTTTTGTGTTGTTTTATTATTATATTTTACTTAACTTAGGTTAATTTGATCTTATTTCAG
>CAIGRP010072972.1:0-26872 GCA_903798385.1 Fraxinus cuspidata | reverse complement strand
GTAAGACTCTTGTAAAAAAAAAAAAGGATTGTTTGCTATGACTAAGGAGCCAAAATTTTGAAGTTCACCTCAGGCCCCGCGAAACACAGGTACGGCACTGGTCAAGGCAGGGTTTTCAATATATCATTTTTTATACATGCACATGTAAGTGCAATTGAAACTTTATAAATTTTAAGGGTTCATTTAGTTTAATGTTTTCAATTTTGCAAAACGCTGAAAGCATGTTTCGTATGATATTTTTAAAAGGGAAAAATTTATAAAATAAAATTAAAAGCGTATTTTTTGATATTTTGAATGTTTTCAGTGAAAATTCCGAACACACTCAAAGCGTGAAAATAGACGTTAAAATGAATTTTTTTTAAATTAAAATTTTTCAAAAATAAAAATAAAATTTCTAACAAATAAAATCTTAAATTCAAAAAATAAATTTGATATATCTAATTTGAAAATTATAAAAAAAAATTCTAGAAAATGAAAAATAAAAATAATTCAAGCTCTGATTATTTACATAAAAAATATTTAAAAAACAATTTAAACGAACAATGATAAAAACTATTTTTGGTCTACATTACTAGCTTTTATGTTTATTTCCTATATTTTAAACTTAATTTATAACTTATTTTTATTTTACTTTTGTAGCGAGAAAAAATATTGTAAATTTACCAACTTTAAAATTATATATTACTGGATAATTATGAACATAAAACTATTTTATTTTTACAGAATAATCAAAATACGTAGAATAAAATGACATAAAACAATTTTTCAAAATTTTAAACCAAACGTATTTTCTGATTTTTATTTCTTGTTTTGAGAAACATTTTTTCAAAATGACATCAAACGCAATTTTAACAATCTTAAAACAAATCCACAAAACAAAAACAAAAAAAAAAATTTGAAAATGAACTCAAAATCGAAAACTGAAAAACTAAAACACGAGCCAAACGGGTTCTAAATTTCTTTTAGTTTTGTTTTTTCAATGCAAAAATTTTCTAAATTGTTCTCTTTACTTTCATATAATGTGGTTCCGATTTTAAAAATAGTTTTATTTTAGGCTATCTTCAGTCACGTTATCTTAAAATTTATAAAGTTTATAAAGTATTCGCTGTGGACTTTTGTAGATTCTTAGGCTATCTTCAATCACGTTACCTTTATTTCCTTAATTTTTAATTCTCAACATTGAATTTATTTCAATAATTATATTACTTTAAAATTACTAAATTAAAAAATATATATAATTATCTAAAACATTGAATTTATTAATAAATAAAAAAGGCATTACACTCAATATCACAATGTAAAAGAATATGACCTTTAACACACAAAATAATAATAAAAAAATTACACGTAATTAAAATTTACATTATGAATGTCATTAAAAATAAAAATTAAATAAAGATAAATTTAAATAGATTTAAATCATTAATTGATAAAAGAATATAAGAGAAATTAAAATTTATTGTAGTACAAAATGAAGGCAAAATGAAAATTACGAAAAAGTCTAAAAATTACACCAAATGAATATTGTTGCACCAAATTTGACAAATATGTTCATTACACCAAATTGGTTTAGATAATTTAGGTTGGAATCATTTTTCGCACCAATGCATCCATTGGTGTTGTTGTTGGAGATGCTCTTATAGATATTTCGTAGTGAATGAATTTTCGGAATTTAGAGAACTTTTGTTGACATTTATAGACTTTCATATATTGTTACACTATCTTTAAATTAATGTCTCTTGAAATCTATTGAAATGAGAATATTATAAAGAGAATAATATTAATATGTTGGAATAAAGAGAAAAATATTGACTTTTTAAATCATAGTTCTAGGATTTCTAGAATGAAAGAGGAAAGAAAAATATTACATATCAAAAGACGTGTTTCTTTCTTCTTCTTTTTTATTGTTGAAAGTATTTCAAAATCTTGGTTGTGGAATGACAGACACTTATGAAATTTTATATTTATATATTCTAATTAAAAGTTAGTTTGTGAAGGATTTTATAAAATTCATTAATATTTCGAATACCCGTGACTTTTTAAAACTTTTAAAAAGTCTTAATTTAATATATCATGACTTTTAAGAGTTAAAAAATCAAGATTATATACAACTCTCTTATGATTCAAATTTGAAAACATAAAAAGTAAAACAAAATATAAAGTAAGATGATTAGACTTCGGGATGGAATCACATTTCTATCCATGTGTCAATTGGCAGGACAATGGTGAGGCATTTTGTCATCCCTGTATCCAACCCTATTTAGTTTAGCATGTGAAACACACCATTGAAAGTATGTTCTATAAGAGTAATTAAACAGTATTGAAAAAATATAAAGAAGTTAAAATCCGACTCATTATACTTTCTAGTACTACATGTGAAATATGTATAATGAATTTCGAAAACAATCAATATTCCTACCGTGTATGGATACACAAATCTCTCTTGCTATAAAAACAAGATGAGTATAGTCTGCTAGTTTTCACTCTAGTCAAGAACATCTAGGACTTGATGACAATTATTCAAGTAATTTAATTTCACGATTTCAAGTGTAACTAGTAAACAATCATAGAAAGATCTCGGATTTGATGCTAATTGACTTTGCCCTTAAACTCTTAAACTAGTTTTAACAAACCTCCATGTACATATAACAAACGACAACTTGATACAATACTTTAATATTCATTTAATGAAATCCCTTAAACTCAAATTAATTTTAAGAAAATCACTTAAATTTAGACCGAAGTTAATTATTTTTTGTCGAGCTCGATGTGTGCTTGTCTTTTGTTTTGTGGGTTCACTTGGTTCAATGGGGATTTTGTCTTGCAAATCCTTATAATCTCTCTCTCTCTCTCTCTCCAAAACATAGGATCCGTTCAGTGTATTGGGATGGAAAGCTTCTCTTTCTTCAGAAAATTAACAATTTTTCTTTGTTGTACAAAATGGATAATTTTTCATTCTTCTTGATCACCTTCGAAATTCGAAAAACTATGTCCATGGCGAGCCAAGAGGCCCCAAAACTTAAGCAGCAAACAAGATTAATTATGTTCAGAAATTCACCAATCATACATTAAGAAATGTTAAAGAAACAATAATAATTCTGCATCAGAAATATTTAAACCCCATCGACGGTTTAGCTTCATGTCCATGTTATGGCGAGTCACGAAATCAGTATGCACTCCTAAGTGTATAACCTAATTATTGTCGATGTGCGGAGTTAGTACTATTAAATAGAGAGTCGTCGTTAGTGTTTAGTATTATCATAAAAAGAGAGAGATGCTAGAGAAAATAGGGTGTGCATTTTTCTCTCATAAAACTTCTTTACTGTAATGATGGACGAGGACGTAGTCTCACATTGTAGCGAATTTCTATAAATCTTGCGTGTTTTTCTGTGTTTATTTTATTTCTGCAATTTCCCTGCTCTTTATGATATTTAATTAGCGTTTCTATTTCTCAACGTGCACTTGAAATCTAACTAAGTTAAAAAGGAAATGTGATAGTTGTCAGCATGAATAATGAGTTGGACCAATATGGTTAAAGAAAAAAAGATCGAAAATAAAATTTGCTTTTTGTGTATTTCAATCTTGTATGTGGAACATGCCATATCTCAGTATTCATAGTTACTTTGTTTTGACTTCTTATTTATATGGATACATGTGAATTGTGAATGGGTACATCAACATGTGAACATTTTAAAATTATAAGCCTTTTTTCAGCTGTAGTTCCTATGATTTTACATGGAAGCACGCTAGGAGGGACTAGTACCCACATCTCCCCTTTTACTCAATTAAGTGTAGATTTTTAGCCTCATAATATAATAGTTCTACAAGTATAAAGCACCACTTTGCTTTCTTTAACCCAATTTCTTTCATCAAAAGACGAAAGATGAGCCAAAATAATTATCCCACGAAATAATTTTGTTATGTCAAAAGCAATGATTGACCTATCATATTTAGCCCCTGTTTGGTTTGGATGAAAATCAAGAATTTAGTAGATTTTAATAAAAGTTGATGAAAAATATGATTAAAAATTTGATAAAATTTATAAATCTCATGAAATGTGTGACTGAAAATAATTTTGTGAAAAAAATGAATGTTGAGAAATGAGGGTCAAAATGGATTTAATCTTTATTTACTAGAGATGAATGATCCTTTCTCTACATATATCTCTTAAAATTTGGACTTTAACATGTTTATATATATAAAATGATACTATTACAAGAAACATATGTATTACGTTAATTATTTGGTACAAATGCCTTTTCGACAAGGTAAAATCGATAAAATATATGTGTGATACGTAGAATTAGACCTTCTTCTAGTTACGTTACACAAAATTTAAATTTCTATTATTTGTGATTGTCGAATCACTTATCCACGTCAATCTTCCGATTGAATGATTTAGGTGGAATTTATTTACTTTTAAGAGTAATGATTTTAACCACACATTAGCAAATCTAAGATGTGTGTGATTATTGCAATTAAATGAAGGGTCACCTACCAAATAGCCAAAATGAGTGGAATATGCACTTTGTAGAGTCTTTTAAGAGGTGAATAAATGATGATTGAGCTCAAAATTTTAGATTTGAAAAATAAATGACAGTAGATCAAGATTCAAATGTGTGATTTATATATATTAAACAAAATGTATAGAATCACTTGCATTCAAACGAATATATTATGGATGACAAGGATTACGTGTCATTATTAGAAGTGTAAATTTGAGTTGAGTCTAGAACATAATGATCAATGTTATGGCCTCGTCCAAATGAGATTCTTTTTTGTATTTTGTGTGACATGGTCAGGGAAGAAACCAGGAATTTGAGTGAGCTCTGGCGGTCATTAATCGTTGATGGTCGCAATAACGAAATTTTTTATTAATATTTAATTAAATAATATAAAAAATTCTTCAATCAATATATAAATGCATTAAAACTTAAAAATTATATACATATAATATAATTCAATACAACCCAAATAATAAGAAAAAAATACAATAACAAATATATATACAACTTCACCCCATAATTGTAAGCTCAGAAAATTGCATTCTCCACCTCTTGCCTGAGTGCGTGACCAATTTCTAGAGCGGCCGCCTAATATGTATACTCATTTTTTCCAACGGAGCCATCACTGGCCACTGCCCTGACTCATTGAGTGCTGACTCCGCCCTAGATATGACTTGAAAATAAACATGCAAATGAAGTTTAACATTTTACCTCCAAAAATTCATTTACACAATAAATTTATCCAATTCATTTTTTAAGTTACATATATTATTAATTAATAACCACATAAATGATATAATAATATAGGAAAGTAGTAAAAGTGCGAGCTTTTTTTTGCATATTAAATGGAAAAATATTATAATATAGGAAAGTAGTATTACATGTAATATATTAGAATTTTTATTTATTTATTTTGCATATTTGTGAAATATTATAACGCCAGCTAGTACATTGTTGTGTGTGATTAGACTCGGTCAAACTTATTTATAATATTAGTGGTGGCAATAACCATTCATTTATAATTTTTTAATTTTTTTTATTGTGAAATATTATTATTTCGGCTACTACATTGTTGTATGTGATTATACTAATAGAGATTATTTATGAAATAGCGGTGACAATGGCCATTCATCTTTAAATTTTCTAACACGGCATCATAATTAAATACATGGGAAATAAAACAAAACGAATCCCTAACTATTATTTACGCAATAAAACCTCATAATAATTCATGCGATAAAAACCTCACAATTTGTCCCAAGAAATATCACGTTGTTCGAATGTTTGACTACGTTTGAAAAGTTAAACGAAATTAAAAGCCAAATATCATTCATGCGATAACAACCTCATATTCATCACGAGAATTTTTACATTGTTTAAATGTTTGATAGTATTTAAGCGTTACACAGAAACAACGGTTAGAAATTGATCACATGATAAAGCCTGGTATTTAGTCACGAGAATTGTCATATTGTGTTCGAATTTGCTTAAAAGTTATTTTTTACAAAGTAAGTTATAATTAATTTTATTAAGGGTTTTTAAAAAAATAAAACAAAATAACTAACTCATAGTAAATTTTTAACTTGTTCTATATCATAATAACATATTAGGCGATTCACATGTGTGCGGTTAACGATTGATGCTGGGAACAAAATAACCGGAGAAGGATTCTCCAGAATTTAATTACACTCACCATCCAGTCGTGAATAAGTGAATAACTTTTAAGGGTGAATTACGGAGCGTGGTGTACACGAAAGACAAAATAGAGTGAAGAGACACTTTCTCGAGAGTAGTAATTAGTAGAAAACAAGGTAAAACCCAGAGAGCCGTACAAAATCAATTTATAAATGGCGGTGAATCCAAGGTTGCCCGCCACGTTATTTCTAGCTGTAAAAGTTATTTTTTAAGGCTCCCATCAATTTTTTTTAAATTTTTTTTTCTTTCTTAATTTTAACCACACATTTTTCAAATAAAATAATATTACACACAAATTTTATTATCAACTATACATTCTCCCATCAATCACTATTTCAAAATTTATAATTTCTCCAAAATGGGGGACCAAATACTACTGTAAAATTTAAAGTTCTAATTTTTTTTTTAATTTAAAAAATGATTAATCAATTATAGGGGTTGGCATTTTAATTGAAATGGAATTTCTCGAACCATAGGTTTTAATCCGATTTCATAAAAAAATAGAAACTGATAAGACAATTCTTGATTCTTGAATGAAATCGTGGATACCTGACTCTGAAATCGAATTTGTCATTTTATATAAGTTTTTTACTTCTTACAATTTATTCACAAAGACCTAGAAAATTCAACAATATTGATTGTTATGTTATTTTCAGATGAATGAATTTATTTCCTTAGCACTGCAGAATTTAGTAGTTCTTTATTAGTTTTCTAATTCTTAATTTGTTCTTTTGATATGTAATTTCATGTTTATGCTCTACTAGATATTAGATACCATTTGATGACATATTTTATTTCTGCTAGATGTTGAGAAGATAATTTGAATTTTTAGCTCACAAGTTTTTTTTTTTAAATATTATGGGTAAAAATCGAATTGATAGTACAAATTCAAGTTCATATTCGATTCTAATAATTATGTGGACTTGAAAAATACATCTACGAATTACTTGAAGTGTAATATGTAGTTTTGAGTATTAAAATATTCATATCGATTCACTAGACACTCATATATAATCATGGGTGTTAGACAACACTGAAAAGTGACTTTTCTTGAAAATATATTTCTATGTTTATTAACGTCATTCAAGAACGCTTATTTTTAAGCACAACCAACCTGCATAGATTTCATAAATTACGAAATAGATTTCTTATATCACCTGTAATTTTTAGCAGTTTTATTTTCTCTGTGCTATTATATTTTAATTATACGTAATGCAGAATTAATATAATACAAATGTGGTAAACAGCTAATTAAAGGTTAATTAAGGCAATGTTACAAAAAAAAAAACTTAACGGGCGGATTAGCCAGCGGTAAATTAATAATCTTTTACTAAAATATGGTCAAAGAAGTATTAGTCGCGAATTGCTTTAATAATTTGACCAAATTAATTTAACCAGATCTCACGTGACTGGCCACACGTACTCCAAGAACAAAAAATCATGCACTGAGTCAGCACGGATTGATGCTTACTCATTGGACCACCCGGTCCATGCAGGCACGTGTCAACGACACAATTGCCAGAAGCGGCGAGGCGTGTTTCCTGTCTGTAGTCTCCGGGATCTTTAGCCTCACTTCGCCACCGGCGAATCGGCCGGTGTTTCCCTTTTCTACTTAGTACTGAGATATTTTGGAATCTAATTTAAGATTTATTTAATTATTTTTCTCAAATATAAGTATGAAAAAGGAGAAAATAATAAAATAATAAATGGTCTGCGTATATTTTGGGTTTTACCAATTTCGGCGATCCTATAAGACAGCGATAGGCCGATCGCCACACTACTTTCATTCTCTATAAAGCACCATTTTTTTCTCTGTCTCTTCTCTGTGTTTTCCTTTGGTAGCGTTACCTTAAAAACATTTCATGGAAATTTCGATATTTCTAATATAAACAGGATTAAGGATTTCTACGCAGAATCTAAGATTTTCGAGTGTTAATTTGCTTCCCTTTTGCTATCGATACACTTCTTTCTTTAAACCCATAAATCCCTTTAAAAGTATGCCTTTGAGTCCCAACTTTTAACGTTATTGTTGGGTCTTTTTGTCAGATTTTTGTGTATCAGAGCGTGGCTTTGATTCTTTCTGTGTTTGAAGCTTCTCTTTGACGGTTTACCTCTTTTAATCTCAGTCACTCACTCGTGTCTTCTCCCAAAGCAATCTTCCTTTATTTTCACGTTCATCTCTTCAATCGATTCACTTTTTTTTTTCGATGCTTATTGAAGGAAAAGTGTTCTGAAAACCAGTGAGTGAAGATTTCGAATTCGTAATAATGGATCAAAGTATGTTATGTCCGGTGAAATTCACCGAGCACTCAAAACTTATTCAAAAACTCGTTAAATCCTCAAATCAGAAACCCAGAAAATCCTCAAAATCCCACCAAAGACTGAGTTTGAATTTTCCCAGAACGGTTCGGATTTCAGTGACTGATGCCGACGCAACTGATTCATCCTGTGACGATGAGGACGAGCTTTTTCGAAGGCAACGAGTGAAGAAGTACATCAACGAAATCAGAATCGAAACAGCTGCTAAAACCAATGTCGATGTCACCAATGGAAATGAAAGCTGTAAGAAGAGAAATGGAGGGGTTCTACAGGCCAAACCAAAGCCAAGGAAGGTGAAAGAGTTGGCGCAGCCGGCAGTGAATGGAGGAGTTAGGAAGTTCCGGGGTGTTCGGCAACGGCCGTGGGGTAAATGGGCAGCAGAGATCAGAGACCCTTGCCGGAGAGTCAGGCTTTGGTTGGGTACTTACGACACCGCGGAAGAGGCTGCCATGGTTTATGACAACGCCGCTATAAAACTCCGGGGGCCAGATGCTTTAACCAACTTCGTAACTCCGCCGCCCAAGGATAAGCCGGAGACGAACGATACTTCAGTTTCTGGCTACGAGTCGGGCGTCGAGTCGAGAAATCTTTCATCTCCGACATCTGTTCTCCGGTACGGGAGTAGCCAGTCGAGTGACAATGACAACGACCAACAATCAGTGTCCGAGCCGGTTCAGGAAGTGGGCAAAGATGTCGAACCGAGTACCTCAGTCGGCAGACCTGACCAGAACCAAATATTTAATGGAACCGGCTCAACTAACGGTCCGATTCAGGATGTCCAAGAGTGTCAAGGGGAGACAAGCATGGTACCCGACTATACCAAGGACTGTTTACCGATGGATATTCCATTCCTAGATGATTTCTTTAATTTCCAACCTCAAGAACAAACATTATTCGACGATACTCAAAGTTTGGTTAAGGATTTTAGCATATCGTTTGATGACATTCCAGCATTCATGGACATTTCACAAGGATTGTCAGACTTGACAGATTATAATTTTAATGATTCACTTCAAGATCTCAATTCAATTGAAGTCGATGACTATTTTGTTGACATGGGTGATTTTGCAAGTTCAGACGCACTTCTAGCAATATAATACTACAATAATCAAGTGATAAACATTGTCGGTTTGCCAATCTTGATGGCAAATTTTGTTCACCGGCTCGACTAGTATTTTTCGTTAAATATTTTCAATATATTCAGTATCTAAGTATTTATTTGTTCTTGTATCTCCATTCCATCAAAGTAAATTGAATTTTCGCAAAGTTCTTTATTTAGTTTTATATATAGCCTTTTAAGCAATAAAATAAATTTGCCTTTTCAAGATTATATATTTGAGTTTACTTGATTTAATCTTGATTTAATTTTGTGTAGTATTTTAGATGGATATCGTAGTCGCAAAGTGGCATTCTATTGTCCCTACAAGAGCTGGCGCAATTTGCGGTTCTCATTTTAGATGTTGGTAGTGTGAAATTAAGTAAATGAAATGTCTTAATATTTTTTCTTTTAAAATCTTTGTGGTACACATTGGACTTTGGTATTTAAGGTTGAAAAATGTGAGAGAACTCCTATTAATTTACATGGGCAAACAATATTGTCTCATTTGTTGTGTTAAATAAATGTGAAGATGGACTATGCATGATTCTAGGTGGGTCATGTTGTCCATTAGAAGCCTAGCGGTACATTTATTATGAAAAAGAAAGAGGCATATGTGATGTACACGGCAAGGTCGTTGGCATGAATTTGGGGTTGGTGGGAGCGAGTGACAGAGAAGATTTTAGACAGAGCGAGTGAAAAAAAATATCTGAAATATTTGTTATTGTTATGTTCAATTTAATGTAGGGATGTTATGTACCTTGTGTCGTCCAACCAGTAGTTGCACAACTTACACTAGACTGTCCCTGGGTGGCTATAAAAATGTGATTTGCCTTAAGTTGGTTGGTGCGGATGATGGAGCGAGTGACAAAACACATGATATAGTGAGTGAGAAAACACATGGTATTTTTCTATTGTTCTATTGAATTCAACAGAGATAAAATATATCTTGTATTGTTCAACCTATATTCTACATAATCTAGACCAAACCTTGCCATTCGAAGCTTGATTAACCTTGGATTGGTGGGAGCGGGGTGACGAGTACTATTTTTGGCAGAGTGAGTAAGAAAATATGTTAAATATCCGTGCTTGTTTTGTCAAAATTAATATCGAGATATTTATGCAACTTGTGTTGTCCAACTTGTATTTTTTACAACTCAGACTAGACCTCACCTAGGTGGCAATTGAGACATGATTCACCTAGGGTTGGTTGGAGTGGGTGACAAAAGATTATAGACAGTGAATGAGAAAACATGTTAAATTTTGACAGTTACTTTGTTCAATTCAATAAAAGAAATATAATACATCTTGTGTAGTCCAACCTATATCATGTCCATCTCAGACCAAACTAAACCTTATCCAAGTGGCAATCAAAATGTGACCGAGTGAGTGAGAGAACATGTGAAATATAAAACAACTTACCCAAGTGACAATCAAAGCTTGATCCACCTTGGGTTGGTGGCGCAGTGATAGATACGATTTTATACAGATAGAGTGAGAAAACATGTAAGATATTTGTCTATTACGTTTAATTCAAATTGAAATGTAATGCATCTTGTGTCCTCCAACTTATATTCTGCACAATCCAGACCCAAGATTACCCATGTGACAATCGAAGCTTGATTTGCCTTGGGTTGATAGAAGCAGGGAGATCGAAAATTTTTTTTTTTTTTTTGTCATAGTAAATGAGAAAACATTCAAATATTTGTCTATTGTTCTTTACTAATTCAATATAAAGATATAAAGAAGTTTTATCTAATTACTCTTTTGCCCAAACCAACTGGATTAATTGAGAAAATCATCAATCAATTGACAAAAAATATCAAAGGACCCTAAATTATATACACTGGAGTATACTCAAAAAGGCATGCTGTGGTGGACTGACTTGCATTTCACTCCAACATTTATATAGGCAAGTGATGGTCATAATGCAACTTAAGTATGTCCTTAAATGAAATTTTAGAAAATTAATATTAATTGTGATATTAGATTGAGAATGCCAATCTGACCACTCATTGAGAAGGCCAATCTGACCACTCTCACGCGCAGTCCACGCGTTGGTTGGAGAAGCTATATATGTGAAATCGTTATGTCTGAAACCCTTTGGATCTTGATAATGTTGACCATCTCATATTTTTTCAATCAATTCTACCAATTTCATGTATCAGACAATATATTCCCTAAATATTGATAATTAGCTTATGTTAAGCATGAATGATATGAAAGATCAATTAACTGATAAACAAAATCACGATAAGCTCCAAGAATTAAATTATCAACCAAATAATTGACGTGTTGTGTTATCGGAATTTAGTATATCTTTTTTTTTTTTAAATTCTAATTGTCACTTCTGTAACCGATTTAAGAAAGTCTATCAAATATATGGAAACATGCTTGAGAATTCTTGTTATTTTATGGTTAAACTCCACCGTACTTCTACTCTGTTCCAGATGAATGTAAATCTCTTTAGTGTACCTTACTAGGTTGGAATTTTCACTCATCAAGTTGATTAACTTGTTTGAAGTAGAAGGATTATTGATTACCTTAATTAGAGAATTCGAACAAATTTAATGACTTCATTTTTAAGTTAAATTAGTTACTAAATGTTCAAATTTGGTATGGGTTATTAAGGTCTAAGGAAGATTTTTGAAAGTAAATTGATCGCATCTATTGATATCCAACTCAAAATACCTCTCCGAACGCATACAATATAATTGTTTGTAAGCAATAAATCTTGACAAGTCATTTACTTATAAAGTATGAAATTTCTCCAAATGGGAACTTCCCCACATATAAGCAATTTTGACACTTACAAATAGTCGTGTATTCATATACACGAGACATAAGGATTTACAAGTAATTCTTCTAATATTTACTATGCGTTTTAATTTGCTTTCTTTCATTAACACACTTACTCGATTATATTGTTAATCAATTTGATTGTCGAAGTATTTAAAATATGCATCACTTTAATATTTGTGTGTGTATTGGTCCTCCAAAGTACATCAAAGAGACTGATTTTCCAAAAAAAATTGGACAACATTTAAGATCCAATTCATAACACAAAATTTACTTTTGCAAATAAAGTTGCTACTACCAAGGTTGCCCAAAATCATTTTCAATTGAAAAAGACCCTTCTTTAATTTATTCCTCTTATTAGTAATACTTGAAATATAGGATTTCTTATAAAATATTTATCATTTTTTATTATATGGTTTAAAAAGGGAATCTAAACAAACAATAAACAGATATGTCGATGTAACAGTCACGTCTCGTCTTTGTTTAAGTAGAGCCTTTCAATGGTTTGTTTCGATCATCTCCCTTATTACTTACAAAAAGTTAGTCACTGCGGTACACGATACTATCGTTATCGCCAGACCAAATAGATATCCAACCCATAATTGCAACGACCCAACCGTAAGATATCACACTGAGTGTGTTTCTACTAGTGTCATGCATAAATAAAATTCAACAAACTAGCGAGTTCACTCACCAACTTTGTTTCTCTCTCTTACTCATTCGGCTTCTGAGATATTGGGATTCGAATTGATGGTCCAATTGCTTGGCATATAAAGTCGTCCCACACAAATATTTTTTCTCGATAATAGAGCCCTCCAACTGCATGCATAAAGAAAAGTCATATAGGGTGGGAGTAAGGCAGGGACCTCTGGACTGACTGCCCAATGCTTCCTAGGGACATTTGTAGACACAAAGGATGTCTATGATGATCACGTAATCATTGTTCTAACTTCTAAGTATGTTTGGGTTTGATTACATTATCTCCGCCACTCTCTGATGTTTATTGCTAAATACTTCAGTCCCTCTCATTAATTTCTTCTTCACGCCAGATTTTCCTTTTCAAAACTTACTGAAGATTTAAGTAATATGAAATTTCGTAATACAACTTACGTTAGACTTGTCATATCTCCTTTCCGAGGCGATCAAGGAAGACCAAACCTTTAGTCACACCATATGGTCCTCTTGACTTCGAGGAGATTCGGGTTTGATCTCTGATACATTTTGGAAGTTGTAACATGATATATGATTTGATTGATGTGACACCTTTACAAGGCTGATTATGAGTTCCACCAGGATAGGGTGGGAAGTCAGAAGCCTATGATATGACTTCATCATGTTCGACTTATGAGTTTTTGGGATGAGATCATGTGTCAAGCGTCCGAAGGATCTCAATTTCATTCTTGCCTATTAATATAGTTGAATGTAATTACAAATTGGTAATTTCACTCAATAAATCAAACTCTATTCCAACATTTCTTCCCCATTCGTGTTTCTCATAAACTAAAGTATTACTGTTCATTCATTAATTTGAGAAGCGGAGCGCGTACAATCGTAACTTTCCAAGCATTAAATTGGAGAAGCCTCGATCTGCGTCTTTTTATAATTGAAGATTCAACTTGAGAGTTGAACTCTTAAGTATTGAGTAGTACTATCTTCCTGTGACCCCATTGATCTTACCATGAAGATTCATGATCGGGAAAAGTATAAGTATAATTAGACTCTATACTATCTAACCAATAGCAAATGTTTGATTTAAGGCATAGTTGAAAGGCGAAAACGACAGGAGTGGATAGTTTAATGACATATGTTGGTTCTAGTGTTGGTGTCATATGCTTTTAAGAGGGGGAAAATAGATATAAATACAAAATGATCAGAGCCGATTTTTTTTTGCCTATATATAGCCTGCAAAACTGGTAATGCTATTTAATGAACAACGACAAGTCGACAACTCGTCCCGTTGGTTTAATTTTCTCATCTTTCATTTGTGTTGTTCCCCCATGCGAATCTCACAATCTTAATTACCCATAATCTTAAGTTTACTTCTCCTCGATAGATGATTAAGGATTCGTTTGAAATAATTTTTTAGTTTGGTTTTTATAGAAGAATTCATTAGAAAATTACTTTTAAGTCAGATTCCTTTGAAAGCCCTTTTAACCCGACAAAGCAATTTTAAAAAGTCAAAAGTAGCTTCTTAATCCCCACAAGTAATTTTTTGCTTTTCAAAAGCCATATCAAATAGGTGCTAATTATGACACGTAATTTTAGAACATAGAAATAAATAGGACGGTCTAAAAAAAATTTCACACGTTCTCACTAGATCTTCTAAATTTGTATTTAACGTCGATAGTTGTTTTATTCATTTCTTTGGAGGGGCGCAATAAGAGGACTCATTCTAGTATTATTCTAAGTCAAGAGGATTTGTAACATGTTTAACCGTATTTAGAAGCATTTAGTAAGTACTTTTTTCGGCTTTTTTGAGGAGTATGTAGACACATACAGTCAAATATTGTTATATCTCTATTTGGCCCTTATTTATAAAAAAATTTTTAATTACATATTTAATGGACTCACAAATTTTTATCAACTTCGAATCAAACACTTCATTAATTTTATCAAAATATACTAAAAATTTGATTTTTTTTATATCAAAATCAAACAGTTACGACTTGTTTGTAAAATATCAAATTCATAATTGGTTAGCCCAAAAAAAAGTTCTTATGATTAACTACATGGTGAACCATCTTTTTCTCGTAATAATGCTAAACTAAGCCTAATGATGAGATTATTGGATCATATCAAATCACTCGATGTTCACATTCAAGATTCATCAACGACCAACAAAATCATCTTTTGGCAGCCAATAGGAATGTAGAATCATGAGTGGAACCCCATATACCTTCCACACACAACCACGAAAAATGCAAATCACTTTTCAAAAATAATCAATTATGTGTAAGTTGGAACGTGAAATGTGTATGGGCTTCCGGTCATAAATTATAGGATATTATAATTACCCATGTGATTTGGGTCAGTACTTTCTTTAGTGTGGTTTAAGTGGGTTCAAGCCCTGTTATGTAGCGCCCATTTAGACTATTCAACCTACCAACAACTGGATGACGGGCCCACAATCTATGGGACTCCTCTAACGCCTGCCAATGTGCATTTTGCTATAATATTTAAAATTTAATCATGCTATCTGTACATCATCATTTGAATTATTTTTTTACACTTTAACACATGATAACACACTATTGAATAGTTTAAAAACATAAACAATTTTTTCGTTCAGTCATTTTTTAACAACACATCAAATGTCAAGTACATCTAGCATTTTTGTTTAAAATTATATTATAAATAAAAAAATTCGTTAATGTGAAGGACTTTCGATTGGGCTGGTGCTACTAACTAACCTCTAATAGAAGGCGACATATGGTTTCACTTTTGCTCGAAAACCGTGATTCATGTGAGAAACACTTATATTACTTTACCCGAGTTTAGGGATGACAAAAAAGCTCGTCGGTTTGGGCAGTTCGAGCTCGGGCAGAGCTCCATTTTGGGGTGTCAGCTCGAGTAGGGCCGGATCGGGTTCGTCACCGGCCCGTACTAAATAATATATAACAAAAAATTAAAATTTTTAAAGTTTACATATATTTTTTTATATATTAATATTTAGTTATTATTTATAACAAGTATAAATTGCACAAATTTTAAAATACATTATAAAAAATTATAGTTTTATAACGATTTTTTTTAAAAAAAATACGAGCCAACTCGGCTCGGCCAGCTAAGGCTCGGGCCGAGCCTTATTTTTTTGGCCGAGCTTTTGCTCAATTGGACTCGGGCCCAAAAAAGTTCGGACTTATTTTACTCGAGCCGGGCCCTAGTTTTAAGTTTCGGCTCGTGGCTCGACTCGCTGACATGGCGACCCGAGCTAAGTAGAACTGTTTAAACCTAGAGGAGCCCAAATCTTGTTTGGCTCAATTCAAATCTAACCTTGGTTGACTTTATGCATCCTCATTAATTTTTTCTGCCAAAATGAATTTAAAAATTCAAAAGATGATGGACCACAGTGACTCATCGGACACTGTCCCCATTTTTCATGGCGGATTACGTCTCGTTTAGTCGTTTCACACTTTTAGAATAAAGGTATTATTATATTCAAGAAAAGAATCAATAGATCCATCCTTCATTTCAGATTACGTCGGCATAGTCATGTTGAGATTGTCTCTTTAAATAATTAATTTGGACAATGAAATTCTAATTTTATTAAATTATAATGCTATTTGCAAGCCATGTGGTGGTAATTGTCGTAATCAGGTTCCTCAATGAAATAAAATATGAACGTGAAAATTATTTTCACTTAGACGGCTGTTGATAAACACTATAAATGATATTACTCCTTATCAAAAGACAACGTGAACAAAAAAAAAAAAAAAGGTAAATGAATTCCTCAAATGAAGAAGCAAAATTTGACTGAATGTCCATTTCACGAAAATATCTTTCGAATTAAAATCATCACAAGTGTATAGTTCATTAACAAGTAATAAAGTGGATTTGAATCCAAGTATCGTCACATGGAAATTGATTTTGTGCAATTTTAATTATCGCAACCTTAACCGAAATATGAATAATATGGTGTGTTTGTTTGTGACAAATTTATGACTAAAATAATCTACTCATGGAATCATGAGTAAATTAACTAAATTAAATGTAAATTATTCTAAATACAAATTGATGTGTTTAATAAGTGACAAATACATTTGGATCTCGAATTCCCATAAAATAATTATTTTTAACATTAGTGGTTAATTTGTTACTTATTCTTTTTATTAGGAAAAATTCATGTTAAGATGAAGAATAAGAAGAAAGAACGTAAAATGGCTAAAATAAAGCAAATTCAAAGTTTGGGGACTAAAGTGCAAATTAGATAAGAAAAAAAAGTCAAATGGATGAAATATAGTGAAAGTATTATGAAACATTAATTTTCATTCTAAAAGAGTTATACTCCGAATTTTTTGTTTCAAATTGAAATTCATTTTTGGCATAGATAACACTCGAATTGAAAAATAATATCTAAATAAAATTTGTAGCCATTTGAGTTAACTTTGCAACGCACTTTGAATCGTCTCAATTAGATAATGGAAGAGAAAGTTATGATAAAAATATTAAATGCTACTCCGGACAAGCCTAGGCATGCACTTAGGCTTGCAGAGGAGGTGCACGCCTCCTTCTAATCGTAGACGCTCGAAGCTGCCTAAAGAGTCCAGGAGTGCGCCCTAGTTTTTACTAGGCGAGTGCGCCTCAGTGTAAAAATGTGAAAAATTCAATTTTCCTTATTTTTGTTTTGGTAACAATTCAATGCAATCTTTATCTTTTTATTACCCTTTAAATACCAAAATTGGACCGGAATGCGAGAGATCTTCGTAGACCTAATAATTCATAGATTCAACATGTTTTGGAGGCGAAGAACCAGGCTAGATCATCAACATCGAGAGAATTGTGCAAGATTCTTGAAGATTATCCATCAAATATCAATATTTCATTTAAAAAAAAAAGTGATTTTCTCCACTTTCTTCCATATTTATTCAATCCGGGTGATACCTTTCTATAAATTTATGTAGAATTTTATTATTAGGATAATTAGCTAAGTTTTTCTATTGTATTGGATGATCGAAGAATCCAATTTTTGTTTATTTCAATTTAAGATTTTAATTTGGATATTTCTTGATTGATTTTGCATTCTCATTGCGTTATTTAATTGTTTGACCATCAATTGAATAATTAGTTAGTTGTTGTAGTGTAGAAATACTCACAATAAATTTAGAACGCAATAAAATTAACACATGGACAATATGTATATGAATAATATTTATAGTATGTGCAATTATGTAGATAATAAAATTAAATGCAAGGTTTTTATCTGAATTCAGACTAGGAATATGATCAGATCGTCTTAATCATATATTGGTGTATATTTGCAAAAAATATTTAACATATTAGTGTTACCGATTGTAAAAAATGCATGAAATTAACTAAATTATTGATTGATAATCGAAATAGATGGAAATATAGGGAATCATGAATCCAACACAAGCATTCATATTTGATAAAATCACAATTTAGTTGTTTTATTAGTATAGATTAGAAGTAGTATAAACAATCACAAAATCACTCTTTTGCCGTTACTACTCATTCTAATTTAATAATAATAATTATTGAACTACATTTTAAACCTTAATCCTCGTGGAAACGATAAACTCGAAACTCACTATTTCTCTTACTTGTACAACGATTTCGTACGCTTGCGGATTTCAACATAACACTTGTTCCCTTTCTGGTCAACAAGAATATTGGATCGATAAACTCGAAACTCACTATTTCCATTACTTGTACAACGATCTCGTACTCCTACGGATTTCAACGTAACAGTGCAACTATCATTTGGAATAGATTGGCATTCATTTATTTGTTGAATCTCATGTCAAATAGTTTAAAAAATTTATTATAAAGCAAATCTCCATCTTCGAGGGAAGAGCAAAAATTTGGTGAAACTATTGTTCGAGAGAAAAAGATGATCGGGAAAATTTCTTCGTGATTTAAAATGACCCCACAATGAAAAATGTTTGACTCTTACCACTAACAGACATGTACATCACACTTTGCATTTTGGAAATAAATCGTACATTAATACAAAATTGTGATGGAACTGATTTTTTTCGACCGATAAGGATATTTTATTTAGTATTTATAACACTTACTCATACTCTTATGATCCTATCAAATGATGGTATTTTAGAATACACTATTTATATTGCTTGTCACATATTGACATAGTCAAATTGAGATTATCTCTTCAAATAATTAATCTGGATTAAATGATTAATGAAATTCATGATGTGAATTCACCCAAAAAAAAAAAAAAAAANNAAAAAAGTAAATAAATTCCTCAAATGAAGAAGCAAAATTTGACCAAATGTCTATCCTCTACACGGACAACGCCTAACAAATAAAACGGCAAATGTGTTCATATAAATAGCACAACATATAGACATTTTAGTTTGACCCAACAATCCCCCGACTCTATCGTGTGAAATTAATCTTAATCAAACAAAAATAAGCCATAAGACAACCAGACAAAACCCAAAAAATAGAAGTGTTTAATCTTGTCCTAAAAGTAAGTAATTAAAAGTGAGTTTTTATTTTTTCTCACTCCAATTTTGTAGCCCTAGCTAGCACTTCCAAGTCGTGTCAGCGTGAGTAAAAACATGAGATGAGGGGCTCGTTTGATGAAGATTTTTTGAGGAGTGATTTTTATTGTAAAACAATAGTAATTCTCAACTTAATTAACTAACACAGTAGTTATACAAGTTTGGAACTTGAGCATAAATTTAGTTGACAACAAAATAACCAAGTTTACATGGCCGGAACTACTAGAATATTTTAGAAGTGAAGTATGTCAAGACGAACGAACTATTTTTTTTTTTTTTTTTGAATGGGAAATTCAAAATAAAATATGTAGACATCGAGTTTTATTATTAAATTTTTATTTCTCATTGCATATTTTGTGCCAATCATATTTATTACTGAGTTCCTGTGAATTTTAATTTCATTTAGTTAAATCTCAATATAACAAATATACAATATAATACAAAAATATTCTAATATATATATTCTCCGCGTAATGGAATGCTTTCAATTCTATTCAAATTCTATGTATATTTTTAATTTGATCATCAGAATTCTTAACGATTACAGAACCGAACCATAACCTAATTGAACAGTTCTGATTTGGTTTGTTTCGATTCCATAACTAAAACTTTGAAAATATTAATGAAAAATTTGCGTATCCAAAATTTTATCTTCATAAAAAATAGTCTAATAAAAAAAAATCATTCACCAAATTAAAAATAAACACAGTTCAAATTTAAAAATACAAACGACGGGTTCCATCTTCATATAAAAATAGTGTCTAATAAAAATCATTCAACATCGTACACGAATGATCATAATAGAGTTTTGAAGTTTAAAGAAGTGTAGAAGTCGATTTGTTGTGCGCTTTAAATTGGACTTATTGTGGTAATAAATAAGAAAATTTAATTTATCCATGTGCACCAACCTCAATGTCAGAAAAATAATATCATGTTCTTTACCAAACCACTCTAGTGAGTCCGACATATGACATGGGCCAATGATGGACGCGAGCTACATGCTGACCAACCACCAAGGCTGAAGGTAACCCATTGCCAATCATATGCTAGAAAAAAGAACAACATTTTTATGTCAAATAAAATATACGTCTTTGTATCATCATGTTTCGATTCCGTTTGAAACTTTAGCGATCGGTCTTTAGTTTGTAATCGTTGATACATCTTTTGATATTCGTTGCTCGAGGGTGTCTGAAGTAATTGTATTCATCATATCATGATTAATATATATTCACATTAACAGATCAAAAAAAATAAGTCTTTGTTGACTAGAGTCCAATTAAGGATATCTCATTCAATATGATCGACAAAAAACACGTTTGGTTTTATCATTTGAGTTTTTTTCCTCATTGTTCATATAAAAATACTAAGTTAAAATGATTTAACTCCTCGATTTTGGATATTAGAATTGGAAACGAACTAGAACAGGTCAATTCTTGAATATATGAACCAAAATTGTTACACCACAGTCATTTCTTCAGCGCTTGAAAATGTTGAAATTTTGAAAAAATTGTTGGGCCGTTTGACAGCCCAAATAATAACTTAATCTTCAATCATTACCACGTCTACCATCAACCTAGAGTAAATTACTCACATATTATTTTTTTTAATTTTCAACTTGAAAAATCAAATTAAAAATTTATTTAATAAAAAATTAGGTCATAATTCTGTTTTTTAAAATGTAACTGTGACGGCGTTCCCACCCATGTTGTCGCCGGCAATCTCCACTCGTAAACGTGATTCTCTCACTTATATAGTTCACAATGAGCATCGATTGATCGAAGAAGGCGTGATCGATAAAAGGTGAGATAATAAAAGATCCAAGACCAGCAAAAGAGTCTCCATACAAAAAAAAAAAAAAGTTCCGGGTCCGAAGCAAAATCAATTTCAAAGAAGGTAATCCAAGTCGATGTTGATTTTGTTGGTTTTCAACCAATTTTATGGAAGTCATATTTGATGGGTAAGATGTATTTCGAATATACTCAATTTTTATGACCTGATTTTGGGCAGCGAACTGATTTTAGGCTACCTTATTCTTTCAATGTGGTGTTTTTGTAACCTGATTACGTTTAATTTTGAAATGTTTATTATTCTCACTCTGTAAATGTAACCTCCATTTTTATACCACAGTGATTTTTGGACCTGATCAAACTCTAAATGTAATGCATTATTTAATGTTCTAATCATTCTTAACAAAATATTTTCTAACTTTCTTCAGCCATGATTGCAGTGTGTTCATGATTAAGTAAACGGAATACTTTCTTTATAATTATTTGCAAACATGTCGATGTCATTTGATGCCAGTAGGGCTACGATGAACATAACTTCTTTGTTGTTTAAACATCGGCACATTAGGCAAGCCTTAAAGCTAGGGAAAAAGAAGGGAACCTAATAATTGTAGATATTAAATTTTTTTTCCAATTTTTATTAGCTTGACAGATAGATAGTTGATGTAGTATAATTTGCTAGTTGAATCTTGTTGAACATTAATTCATTTGTCGACAAAACATTAGATGTGTATGAATATGGATTTGTTTTCGTTTGAGTAATATAATTCATTTAGTTTGTTCATGTTGCTGGTAAATTTTTGTATATGTGAAGGCTCTTGTCATTTGAGCAGGCATATAAGCTTTGTTTCGGCTATACATATCATGGAAAACATTACGTCACAGGTTACTAGACACCAGTGTTTTAAAAAATCATAAAACGTTACTAGGCGTGGAAATGAAGTTTCAAGCTTTATGAGCTTAAGCGAATCTAGGCAATGCTTTGACTTAAATTTTTTTTTTTTTTTACTTATTTTTCGTATTACTTTAAATTCTTAATTATTTTAAAAATTATTTAATAATTAAAATAATACATATCCAACATAAAAAAATATAAAATATTATGTTTATTTAATAATTCCTACCATTAGTCAATTATACAGTTTTAAAGTTTTTGAAATGCAAAAATTGAAATATTTTTCATAGATTCAATTTTTATTTAGACAAGTCATTTAATAGATTTATATGAACTTTATATATGCTTTGGGAGACTTGGAGTTTGCAATAAAATAACGAGTCTCAAGATTATAATTAAAATATGTAGATATCACCATAATTTAAATCTTATTTAACTATTTAAATAAAATCATTTTAACTTTTGTACAAATAAAATCTATTAAAAACTTGAAATTAAAGTCAAATGATAAGTTTATATTTTATATTTTTTTATTTTAAAAAAAGATAGTAAGTTAAAGTCAAATAAAAGACTTTTTTAAAAGAGAAAATAATAATAAAAAACTAATAAAACGAGCCTTCGGAAGACAAAAGATAGAAATGCAAAAATTTAGCTGTTTAGAAATTAGAAAAGAAGTCTCTAAACAAGAAGTGAGGCGTTTTGCTCGAATTTCGAGCCTGACCCACTGCTAGATGTCACATGTTACATGTCATTGGTCACATGTGATGTCACTCATCACAACTCTCAGATCATGTCACATGTAAATAATCACAAGTTATATGTCACATGTCATAGGGACATTGCATTGATAACATGAAAAAAACTCGGCATATGGTTATAACTCCCAGATCAATGCTTACATGTCACATGTTAGTATCTACATTAATAACATATCACAATTAGGCATATATCCGATCACAAATAGATAGTCACTTTCAACATAGACTTGGTCACAAATCGTAATAGTTAACACAGACTTGATGACAAACAGTCACTATTTACACAAACCTAGTCACAAACAGCATAGAAAACACATCTAATATGTTATATTCATGTAAACATTTTATGAGATAGATTCTTATTAAAAATTTATGACCTAGCCACAAACAGACTCGCGTTGAAAACTTGTGAAATACATATTTTTTTAACACGTGCTTGGTCACAAATAATCAAAGTTAACACAGACTTAATCACAAACAGTCATACTTAAAATATATTTGGTCACAAATAGTAGCAGTTAACATAAACTTAGTCACGAACAGTTAATATTAACAGAAACCTATTCACAAACAGTCAATGTTAACACAAAACTATTCACAAACAGCACAGTAAATACGTCCAATATGTTATAAGCATCAACAATATCAGTAACATGTGGTCACAGTTTTTTAACCAAAAATTAAAATATCGATCTACAAGAAATTGTGTCTTTGTGACTATAAATAACAAGCTTACTTTCAAAATACATCAAATTTATTTTCAAATGATTCTACCTCTGCGATTGATACATAATAAATGTTATGTCTTGTTCATTACTGTTTAGTTTTATTCTTCAAATCTGAAATATCATATCATCAAACATAAAACTAATGCACTGTGATCACAATCAATTAAAAAAAAAGACTATTAATGACACATTTAAAATCAGAAATTTCTTCATTATTCATAGCTAGATTGTAAAATCAGTAAACACTTCATGGGGTTTGAAATTGAATAATTAATCACATCTATCAGATCATGTCACGTGTAAATGATCACAAGTTATATGTCACATGTCATAGAGACATTGCATTGATAACATGAAAGAACTCGGCATATGGTTATAATTCTCATATCAATGCTTACATGTGACATGTAATTGGTCACATGTCACACGTTAGTATCTACATTATTAATAGATCACAATTAGGCATATATCCGATTACAAATAGATAGTCACTGTTAGCATTGACTTGGTCATAGATAGTCACAAATAGCATAGATCTGGTCACAAATCGTAGTAGTTAACACAGACTTGGTGACAAACGGTCACTATTTACACAAACCTAGTCACAAACATCATAGAAAACACATCTAATATGTTATATTCATGTAAACATTTTATGAGATACATTCTTATAAAAAATTTGTGACCTAGCCACAAACAGACTCACGTTGAAAACTTGTGAAATACATATTTTTTTTAACATGTGCTTGGTCACAAATAATCAAATTTAACACAGACTTAATCACAAACAGTCATACTTAAAATATATTTGGTGTCAAATAGTAGTAGTTAACATAAACTTAGTCACGAACAGTTAATATTAATAGAAACCTAGTCACAAACAGTCAATGTTAACGCAAAACTATTCACAAACAGCAGAGTAAGTATGTCCAATAGGTTATAAGCATCAACAATATCAGTAACATGTGGTCACAGTTCTTTAACCAAAAATTAAAATATCGATCGACAAGAAATTGTGTCTTCGTGACGATAAATAACAAGCTTACTTTCAAAATACATCAAATTTATTTTCAAATTATTCTACCTCTGTGATTGATACATAAGAAATGTTATGTCTTGTTCTTTAATGTTTAGTTTTATTCTTCAAATTTGAAATATCATATCATCAAACATAAAACTAATGCACTGTGATCACAATAATTTTTTTTAAAAAATGACTGTTAATGACACACTTAAAATCAGAAATTTCTTCATTATTCATAACTACATTGTAAAATCAGTAAACACTACATGGGGTTTGAAATTGAATAATTAATGTCAAGATTGTGACTTCAAGTCTAAAATTTCTTCTACTCGAGTTGAGGATGATGATTGATTTGTGACTACAGTAATTTTCAACTACTATGACTTTGTACCAAATACTTTTATTCTTTGAAGTGATGATGATGATGACGATGATTGACTTGTGACTTCGAAACTGAAATTTTTGCTATTTGAAATTATGATGATAATCAGTCTATGATCTCAATGTGATTAATCGGATTTTCGACGAGGACTACAGTGATTCAGACTCTAGTACGATGATGTGGGTTCTAAATGTTTTGGTGGGTTACCTCTTTTGTGGAGCATTTGGAAGGTTTAATTTGGATTAAAAATGATAGCTGAATGAAGATATGAAAGATGATTATAAACCATAACCGAATCTTATATTTTAGGAATTGATAAAGATGTAGTCAAATAATATTAATATTTCAGTTTTCTTTAATTAAGAAATAATAAATTAAATTAAATTAATATCATATTTTTGTTTATGACCTGAATTTTGAAAGAAATCTTCAAGTTTGTCAAATTTGAAAATGCATATTTAAAGATAGGTAGTTATGCATTTTTCCCATCTACCTAGTTATGTTTGAGAAATTGAAATATACTTGTTGGTTTAAATATTTTGAAAAAAAGGTGGACAACTTATAATATTAATTGATAATTGTTGGAAATATAAATTTAAATATTTTCGATTATCTCCGTCATTTTAGTCTACTCTCATGGGACACAAATTAATTTTAAGATGAAATTGGTAAAATTGAATCATGCGAGTGATATCAGAACTAGGATCATGAGTTCGAGTTACAAAAACGTTATATTGAGGGATAGAATGTTAGGAAACAATAAGATCATTCTTAAGCTTATATGCCGAATCAATCAAATAGTGATGATCGAATGTCATAAAAGGTTCAACACGTCTTTACTAGATATCGTTTACTTTTCTGATGAGATGATTAAAGCCCAATCCTACATGTATCAAAACCTAAATGGAAATATAAATTTTGAATATTTTCCGATTATCCGCATAATTTTAGTCTGTTCTCATGGGACATGTTTGTACAAAATCCGCAAGCGTACGAGATCATTGACAAATAATAGAATTAATGAGTTGAGAGTATCGTCCCACAAAGAATAAATTCATTTCAAGTTTACTAACTATGTATGAAATTCACACTGTGTAAACAAAAGAAATTTTGATTTTATTTGATGTTTAATTTATTTAAGAAAGCAGTAAAAGTGTGGTTTTTATCAGTTTATGGATGATTGTATTGGATTTCGAATCCACCTATTGTTATCTATATCAATTCTTGATTTTGTAATCTAATTTCGTTCATGCGTTTTTTACAATCGACAATTCTATTGTAATTAATTCTCTTTTCAAAGACAAATTAATTATATTTTAACAACAATTCGAATCTATTCCTAACCCGAATTCGAATGATTAGAATGTATTAAAATTTAGATTATCTATATGATTACACATGTGATAAATATTATTCCTAACACCTATTGCACATATGTTAATCTTACCGCGTTCTAAACTTTTTGTGAGTCTCTCAAATCTACAATAAGCAACTAATTATCTAACTGGTGGCCATTAAATTAAATGCAATGGGTATGAAAAATTAATCAAGAAACGCAATAAATAAACTAAATTAATAGTCTTGAATTAAAATAAATAAATAAATAGGGTTCATCTTCATTCAATACAAAAGAGGATCTAGTCTAACATGTTAGTTTATAAATTATAAGAAGAATAATA
>CAIGRP010072950.1:0-20902 GCA_903798385.1 Fraxinus cuspidata | reverse complement strand
AGACTACCTTCCGCCTACTCTCGGTCGTTTCGGGACGAAAGTAAAATTTGATCACAATTTGTAGAAAGCTTGCAACATGAAATTAAAATGCATTGGAAACAACTTGATCATTGATTGCTTGAAAGCTAGAAATTACAATTTTTGAAAGCAGTAAATTACAATGGCTAGTGCAAGGGGCGAACACTAGAAAGCTTGAAAGATGTTTGAAAGACTAATACCCCCTATAATATAGTTCTAAACAAAAACCTAAGTGACGGCAGTAGACATCAAAATGCCGAGGAATCATACTAAAATTTTCTAATTTCTAACTATTTTACAATTGAATTAAAATATTTACAATGTGTGCATCAATGGGCTTAGATAAAGCTAATGTCCTTGACACAAAGGGTGGTCCAATGATCAAATAAGTACAAGTTGCAAATCGCTGAAAATTTCGATGTGTTCAAGCTAAAGATTAGTGGCAAGCTTTAGTGCAATAACAACTGGTTCGTACTCTGCCTCATTGTTTGTAGTATCAAATTCAAATCGGAGTGTACAATGTATTTCTACATGTCTGTCTGGGCTGATGAATATGACTCCTACACCCAAGCCCAAAGAGTTTGATGCTTCACCTACAAATATCTCCATGGCAGCAATAGTCAAGTTGTCTCCTAGCCACCGAGGCCTTGGGGTGAGTTTTGTTATAAAGTCAGTCTACCAGACACGTCGAGCTTCTGGAGTATGTGCTTGAGTGGTTGATTCATGAGCACTACGATTGAATGAGATTGAAAATATTATCGCAGTTTTCGTACCGCTACCACCAGGGCAAGAGCAAGCTATTTGGTCAATTTATACCTTATCTCCATATCAAGTAACACATTGATCACATAATAAATAAGCTTTGTTCACTTCTTTCACCAATATGCCACTTACTGCATTTTGAGAAACTACCAAATATAAAAATAAAGTATCTCCAGGCTCTGGTTTTGTGAGAATGGGCGAGGTTGTCAATGTTTGTTTGAGCTCCTGGAATACCTTCTCACAATCCTCATTTCACTTGAAATTTTGATTTCCCTGAAAACTTTGAAAAATAGAAGCATCTATCCGTTGCACGAGACATGAACATAATCAAGATGGCGACCCGACTCGTTAGTTTTTGTACTTCTATCTTGCTCCTATGTGACTCCATGGATATTAAGGCATGTATCTTGTCCGGATTGGCTTTGATTCTCCTATGTGTGATCATGAACCCCAATAATTTACCCAAGGCCACCCTAAAAGTGCACTCTGCTGGATTTAATTTCATGTCATAATCTCGAAGGGTGGAGAAAACTTCCTCAAGATCAGTGATATGCTGGTCCACATATTTGCTCTTGACTATCATGTCGTCGACGTAGGCCTCAATATTTTTTTCCGATCATCTTAGCAAAGATTTTCTTGATAAGCCTCTGATAGGTTGTCCCTACATTTTTCAACCCAACGGCATGACCATGTAACAATATATGGTCGAGTTAGCCATGAAAGATGTTCTTTCTTGATCTTCCTCAGCCATGAGGATCTAGTGATATTTAGAAAATGCATTGAGGAAGTTGTACAATTTATGACCCGACGTGTTATCCACGAGGTTATAGATTCGAAGTAGGGAATAGCTGTCTTTCGAACATGCCTGGCTAAGATCTATAAAGTCGATACATACTCTCGATTTGCGATTGGCCTTCTTGATGAGGACAATGTTGGCGAGTCAGTCAGGTTATTGAACTTTCCCTTAAAAACCGAGCATTGATTAATTTACCAGTATCATCTTGTATGATTTCACATCGCTCTGATGTAAATTATCTCTTCCTTTACTTGATTGGCTTATCTCCTAGACTAATATTAAATTTGTGGACCGCTACCCTGGGGTCTATCTTAAGCATATCTTCACATTCCAGGCGAACACGTCAATAGTGTAGGACATGTAACTTATAAGTTTAGCCACAAGGATGACATCAAGATCTTGACCGATCATCATTTTTGTACCGTGCTCGAGCTCCACCTCTACCAATTCATCCATGGGAGGAAGTCTTCCTCCGTGGTCGAGCTCGGGTTCGAATGATGAGATTTGCATAACGTTGGTACTTATTTTCCAAACATTAGTAATATAGCACTGTCTAGCAGCTGACTGGTCGCGACGTACAATCCCTACACCATTACTTGTAGGGAACTTTATAGCAATGTGAAAGGTGGAAACAATGACTTTGATCTTGTTGAGTAATGGTATTGTGAGCCATTGAAGCATGAACTACTTGAAATGTTGTAATTTTTGTCACTTGCTTCTGATTCGATCCTAAGGTAAGGAGAAGATTGATGATTCCCTTTGGGATGATCGTACCACCTCCAAATCCTTGAAGTGGGGTTTTAACTACTTTGAGTTGTTCGGCCGAAATCCCAATCCTAGTATATGCCTCATGAGAAAGTATGTTTGCTGTGTTTCCATTGTTAATCAGAATCCTCTTTACCTAAAAATTAGATTTGATGGTTGATATGACTAGGGCATTGTCGTGAGGATATGATAAGCCCTCCAAGTCTTATGACCCAAATATGATGTCTTCTAGGTTATAATGAATTGCCTTGAAGTTGAAGTGTACTGCCTAGCATACTGTTTACGTCCATTTTTCGAGTCTACTCCTGATGTTATACCCAGGATAATAATGTTAACGGTTCCTGCTGTTAGCTTGTCGTTCCCCTTCCTTTGGGACCTCTATCTTTATCATGATAGTTCTTTGGGCGCTTGTCATAACTGACGTATGAATTTAGGAATCTCTTTTTATTAGCACCTCAATCTCCCACTGTAGGGCTTTGCATTTCTCTGTTATAATCACAATATTTGCTCTTATCTTGAGTATTAGGAGGGGATTGCATCCATGAAGGTCGTTTAAACTCATTCATATCCTTGATCTCCATCAGGATGTTAGACCTAAAGGTGTTCAGTCGGGTGAAAAACGTTGTATGTTTTTCCTATCTCTTCTTATTCCTGGGAACTTTTGAACGAGGATTGGAATCATGTTGTATTTTGTGTTCGGTTTTTTCGATGTAGGATGAGAAGTTCTCCTCGGGTTCAATATCTCATCTACATCAATATATTTTTCGGCTTGGGTATAGAGCTCGATCACCAAATTCGACGAGATTTTTGACAAAGACATTTTAAATACCTCACATCTTATAACATATGTGAGGGCGGAGATTGCTGCTGTGATATGTAGGTCAGGTATCTAAAGTCTTTTCTTATTAAATCTCGTCATGAAGATACGTAGGGATTCGTTCAGTCCTTGATGGAGTTGCATGAGGGAAGCTGTTGTTTTCTTGATACGTTTGCTACTGGAAACAAAGGTAGAAAACTTGTCAGCCAAATTGGAGAATAAAGTGATGGAATTGGGCTTTAGGATAGAGAACCAATCCCTAGCAGCGTTAGTCAAAGTTTGTGGAGAAGCTTTGTACATCACTGGATCTGGTGCCACTTGTAGATTCATGACATCGGTACATACGTTGGGTTGATTGATTGGATTTGTAGTTCTGTCAATACTCTTTTATGCGGGGATACTTGAATCTGTCTAGTAAGGGGTACAACAATAACGCTGGAGTGAACGGGATGTTAGGAGTGAAATCGTTGACCCCTGGGTTTTTCGAAGCATACTAGTTGTTATTCTGTCTTGTATGATCCTGGCGAATTCAGTGGAATCCATAGTAACTGATCTCGAGCCCAAGGTCATGCGAGCTATGCAGATGTTCCTGCATCACTGGTGGCTGAAACGTTATGTGGAGCTAGAGCTCAAGCATCCGCCATAAAACCACCCTGTGATACTAGTACTAAGTGTGGATTTCTTTGATTGGACAACTAAGTTAGTGTAGCAACTTGCTGGTGGAGCTCCTCAAAAGCTTCGGTAGTAATAAAATTGCTGGTTGGGACATTGGTATTTAAGATGATTCTTCTTTGGGGGCTGGAGGTTCTTCAGCATAAGGATAATTAAGAACGGATATGCTTGCTGGAAGAAAACCTGAACGTATGTTAATCATGGTTTTTGGTAGCGATTCCCACAGACGGTGCCAATGATACAACAAAAAATCATACTTTTTGATTTTTGAACTTGATGACTGAGAATGAGCACGAACGAGATCTTCCAATACCTAAAACAAAGGCGTCAAGGTTTATTCTCGTTGCCTCTCCGATACTTGGGAAACTTCTAGGAGATCCCAAACTAACGGAGAATGTTTTTCTCGAGGAGATATCCCAACGAAATCTACATGATGAGGGGTGTTCCCTCGTGTGCTCGACGATCGAGGTAGATAACCCAATGAGGTTAGCCCAAAACTCGGTGGGATGGGACATTACTCCTCGGGTGTGATTGATTGGGTCATGCCTAATTGTGGGAACATCAGTCCTTATTTCCGGTGCCATAGCCATCATATTTTCATTAAGTCAAACCTAAAATTTATCTAAATCTTCATATCTAGTATCCAATACTTAGTCCTCGCAATGCGTGTTCTATTTCATGTGCATGCTTTTATTCGTATTTGAAACTTGTATTCTTTTATTATTATTATTATTATTATTATTATTTTGTTTTTGAATTTTTTTGGTGTCCACATTAGGATCAATCCTAGTTTCACCTGTTAGTTAAAATCACTCCAAAAATTCAATTTATATATAAAACCTACAAACTATTCTTGCACATAGACTAAGTGATTGACGTTTAAAATATGTATGTTTCAGATCATTTACAACCTAGTTCTACCCACTCAAAAATTCATTATATTATATAATAATTTTCAAGCTTAAATAAAAATAAAAAATGACAATATTCTCAATAATAAACTCTTATATGGATAAACAAAATAGAAAAATAAGCACAAAGTTGCACCTTTCGATCAAATATCGTAAGTGAACTCAATATCAAACATAAAATCATCATTAGTCAGCAAGGTTGTTGACCTCAAAAAATCGAAATTATTTTTTAATGCCAGCGAGTCAATTAAATGATCAATCACCAATATTTAACTTCGATTATTACTTGCTCACCTAGAAATAAAAAGTTAAACATTGCTCATCCACTTTTAGACAAAATTAGCCATCCGTCACTCATTAAAATTTCATTCATCCTTGTGGATAAAAAGATCTATGTGGCAAATGAAAATCCTACATTGTGATACACGTTGTTATTTGGGAACTGTATAAAAGTGCTTTAATTGAGTAGCACTTTCCCTTCAATTTAAATAACATTTTCTCCTTCACCAAATCAAAAACTATTGTCCCTAATTATTAGGGGTGGACATAATGTCCAGACCAAACTAAATCAAAATAGAATCAAACCAAATTGAACAATTCGGTTCAATTCTAAAAAGAAACAATGATTTTAGTTCTTCAAACCGAGAACCTTTTGATTCTGGTTCTGGTTCTAGTTTTAGAACCGAAAACTTGAACCAAAGATAATTTTTAATTTATATATATATATATATTAACGGAGACCTATTCATTAGAGATAGACCATTAATTGGTTCTAGATAATTGGATACAGTTCATTAATCAGTTCTAGGTCATTGGAGATAGTACATTAATTATGTACACTTTAATTTCGTATTCATTTAAAATTATTTCTATTTCACTCATTTTCAATTTACACAACGCCACAGCACACTGACACCACATTTCATCACGTAGTAGAGGAGACTCTTTCAAGATCAGAAAATGAAATCGATTAGTTACTTAAAAAGCCTTTAAACTTTTTTTTTTCACTGTGGTTGTCTGATGACTTCACAAGTAAAGGAAAATCCAATAAACATTCAATGAATATTAAACGTTTAATGATTGCCTATAAAAGTGGACCGTAAAATTTTTGCATAATTCATCTTTTATTATGAAGGCGTGAAGTGAAAATTGGTGCAATTAATTTAATGAATCATTGTTATTACTTATTAAATAATCTTTTGTACTGAATGAAAATTGATTTGTGTATTCAAATTATGATTATATTTTGTTTGTTTGGACTTTTGTGATCTTGATGGTTGATAATTTGAACTTATTGAATATTTGATGATCATTTTTTTATTTAGGTATATATATTACTAACTTATGGATATGGGACTAGTCTGAAATTGAAGAAATGAAACTAGAATCAAATCAGAACAAAATGGTTCGGTTCCGGCTTGGTTCCATATCTAAAAAAAAAACATTTGGTTCCATTATAAAAATAATAATTGGTTCATGGTCCTGTTCGATTCGGTTACCAAATGGAATCATCCCCTACATAATTGAAATGATTCCAAATGATTTCAAATTCGTATGTACCCGAAAGCAAAATTGGGGAGGTAAATAAAGGTTCTGCATTTTTTCTTGTATAATTTATTTACTTTGGTTCCCCTACTAACTGATTCCTTTTAATAATTGCATAGCCCATTTGGATACACATTCAACTTCTAGGTTGAATAGCTTCTAAAAACATTTTGGCACTTTTGTTGGGCTCAATTTGAATGTCTTTTTTGGTAGAGGAAATTAGGGTTCATATGAATTTGTGGGTTTCTCAATTTGACGTTCAATATGTAACCGTTTCTTGCAAATTGGGAGAAGAAATGGTTTGGGTCTGATTTGGGGAAGAATTGAATTAGGTTATGGAGAGGAAATCGTTTAGACTTGTGAATATTTGGGAGAATTGAATCTTGATTTAGGGAAAACGTTCTTACAAATTGGGAAGGAAAAAATATTTTAGTTAATTAATTTTTTGTCCATGCTGTCCAAAAATTTAACACCGCTATTGACAAGTAGGACTTCCATCTGTCGTGTAGATCTTTTTGTCCACATGGACGGACGATTTTAAATGAGTGATGAATGGTTAATTTTGTCTAAAAGTGGATGAGCAATGTGTAATTTTTATTTGTGGTGAATTCATATGCCGCGATCATATTCTTGACATTCTATCCAATCGATTGTACGATCTCTACACAATCCATCATCGACAAAAAAAAAATATGGGATGCTTTGGAGAACAAGTACAAAATCGAAGAAGAAAGTACTAAGAAATTCCTAATTTCAAAATATTTCGACTTCAAATTCCTTGATAGCATTCCCCTTCTTCCCCAGGTACCAGAGATACAAGTTTTTGTCAACAAGTTGAATGCGGTGAAAATTGTAATCCTGAAATCTTTCCAAGTAGAAGAAATCATTGCAAAACACCCAAGGACTTGGAAATGATATCGGAAGAAAATAATGCATAGCTCAATTCTTATGAAGGCACTTTAAAGGCCAATGCCACGGAGAAGACCGAACCTTCAAATAAATCCAACAAGAAAAAACCTTCTAAAAACTTAAACAAGTTCAAAAGAAGCCCAATGGAGGTTGTTTTATATGTGGGAAATCCGGATATTATGCAAAGAAATGTCGACATTGAAAGCAAAACAACTCCGAAGGAAAAGTGAATTCTATTAAAGAAGACAATATTGTGGCCACCGTAAGTGAGATCAATAAAATCAAGGAAAAATTTCTTGGTTGATAGTATGATACATGTGCAACTGTACATGTATCATATGATAAGTCTTTATTCAAGACATATTATGAAGTGGATGGAGATCAAGAGATTCAAATGGGTAACGGATGCCGCTCCAAAGTGGTTGGGAAAGGAAATGTAGAGATTATCTTCACTTCTGAGAAAACCATTACTTTAACAAATGTACTATATGTTTTTGAAATAGAAACTTAGTTCGTGGTAATCTCTTACGAAAATCAGATATAAAAAGTGTTCATGAGTCAAATAAACTTGTATTATACCTAAATGGGAAATTTGTTGAAAAAGGCTATTCTAATAAAGGAATTGTCAGACTTTGTATGTTGACAAAATTATTAATAAAGTTGATTTTGTTTATATTGTTAATTCATTTACTTTATGCATGCTAGATTAGGTTACATATGTAAGAGTACCATGAAAAGAATGTTAAAATGTGACTTAATATCATATAATAAAAATAATGCATTTAAATGTAAAACATGTGTAAAATCCAAAATGATTAAGAAGCCTTATCAAAATATAAATAAGATTTCAAATATTTTACAATTAATTCATACGGATATATGTGAATTAAATGGTATGTTAACTAGAGGTGGAAATGTGTATTCCATTAACTTTATAAATGATCACTCTAAATATACTTATATTTATTTAATGAAACATACACATAAGCTTTTGATATATTTAAAATATATAAAAATGAAGTTCAAAATCACATATATTCATACGGATATATGTGAATTAAATGGTATGTTAACTAGAGGTGGAAATGTGTATTCCATTAACTTTATAAATGATCACTCTAAATATACTTATATTTATTTTTTGAAACATACACATAAGCTTTTGATATATTTAAAATATATAAAAATGAAGTTCAAAATCACTTAAGTAAGAAAATAAAAACTCTAAAAATTGATAGATAATGTGAATATTTTTCTAATAATTTTACCTTGTATCGTGAACAACAAGGCATAATTTATCAATGTTTTGCACCTAGGACACCTAAACAAAATGTTTTAAATGAAAGGAAAAATAAAACTTTAGTTAAAATGATAAATGTCATGTTAACTTAAGATAAGTTGTCATTTAATGGAATAATGTATTATTGAGTGCATCTAGGATATAAAATAGAATTCCCACGAAATTTACAAATGTTTATGGATTGTGGAAAGAATGAAAACCTAACATTGGATACTTCAAAGTGTGGGGTGTCTTGCATATTGTAAGAACACGAAACCTTAATAGGACCAAGCTGGGTCCAAGATGCATTAAATGTGCATTTATTGGTTATGCTAGTAATAGCAAATAATATAAATTGTTAAATTTGGAGACCAATGTAATATTGAATCAAGTGATGTTGAGTTCTTTGAGAATTCACTATCCACGAATAATGAATTAAGGGAAATCTACAATGAGATCTCTAACTCGGGTGGAACACAAGATGAAACAAATTCTAAAGGTGTTCATAAATCTAGTGAACCTCCAAGAAGCAAAATAACTCGAATTGAGAAGTTTTTAGAACCGGATGAAATTGACTCTCAACTTATTTCGTTTTACCTAATAGAAAGAAATGAGATAAATGTTGTAAGAACAATTCATTTCGTTCTACAAGTGGAGACCGATCCTAAAACTTATGGAAAAGTTATGGCTTCCCATGATAGCATCTTTTGGAAACATGCAATTAAAGATGAAATGGATTTAATTATATCAAATAATACATGGGAACATGTCGATTTACCACCCAGAACCAAACTTATAGGATGTAAATGGGTGTTTATTAGAAAATACATTGTTGATGGTTCTTTTAATACCTTTAAACTAGATTAATAGCTAAATGGTATCGACAAAAGGAAGGAATAGCTTATTTTGATACCTATGTTTGGTAGCTAGAATAACTTCAATTGGGATTTTATTCGTATTAGTTTCAATACATGACTTATACGTTCATCAAATGGATGTCAATACGACATTCTTAAATGAGGATCTCAATGAGGAAGTTTATATGAAACAAATCGAAGGATTTGCTCTTCCTAGAAATGAACATAAGGTGCGTAAGTTAGTGAAATCCTTATACGATTTAAAACAAGCACCTGAGAAATGGCATGAAAAATTTGATTTACCTATTAATTCATTTGATTTCATAAATAATAGTCTAGATAAATATTTATATTGTAAAGTGTGTGATGAATATATAATATTTATTTGCTTGTATGTTGATGATATGTTGATTATGAGTAATCACATGTACAGAATCAAAGAAACAAAGCAATTTCTATGGAGATTTATATGTTCCACATTTAAGATGAAAGATTTTGGATAAGTGAATATCATATTAGGTATCAAAGTTATAAAAACTAGTGGGGGGTTTTCTTGAGTCAATCACATTATATTGAAAAGGTGATTAATAAGTTCAAACATTTGAACATAAAAGAATTAAATACCCCTATTAATCCAAGTTTAAAAATTATAAAGAATGATGGAAGAGAAATTACTCAATTAGAACATACAAGTGCTATAGGGAGTCTAATGTATGCAGTTCAATGCACAAGACTGGACATAACATTTGCAATTAATCAACTTAGTATGCTTACTAATAATTCGAACAAGGAATATTGGAAAGTCATTGGAAGAGTTCTTGGCTATTTAATGAAAACCAAAAACTTAAGTCTACAATATTCTAAACTCTAGGTTATATTAGAAGGATTTATCGACGCTAGTTGGATATCTAGCACGAATGAAAGTAAATCGACTTCGGGTTAGATGTTTACTATTGGAGGAGGTGTTGTCACATCGAAATCAAAGAAACGAATATGTATTACACACTCCATTATGAAATCTGAATATTTAGTGTTATCAGATACCTAAAAAGAAGCTAAGTGGCTTAAGGATCTTTTTTATGATGTATGTTTGGGACCGAAGAATACATTTTCGATATTTATCATGTGTGATAGTCAAGACACACTAGGAAAAACATATAATGAGGTATACTATGAAAAGTCTAGACATATGAGTTTAATACATAACTACAAAGAAATTAATCAAAAGTGGAATAATTTCTCTAAATTATGTTAAGTTAATTGAGAATTTAGTGAATCCCTTACGTAAACCTCTAAATGGAGATTTAGTAATATCTACTTCGAGTAAGATACGGTTGAAACTCTTAAAATAAATATTCACCGTTGATGGATCCTACCTATCATTTCTTAACAAGAAATTCACGAATTCAAAGGGTAACTACAAATAATTCGATATGTGAATAGTTTCAACATTATAAAATTCGCGATAACCCTATCCTAATAACATAATGTTGGTTGTTACTTGAATGAGGGTTGAGTTTCAATCTCTTAATGAAATTCAATACTAAAGTACAAGTATCTCTAAAAGTAACAAAAATACTAGAAGAATTTCACCTTGATGAACTTCGAGGTGGTGCCGCCTCAATAAAGAGTTGGAGTTTCTCTCTTAAAAGTTGATTGAATATGATAAGCGTAAGATCATATTAGCGTTAAGCGAGATTGAGAAACTTAAGAGCACGTGATACTTGTGTATGTGTTCATACCGATATTATCATAAGGAATGAATGGTTCAAAGTTTTCTTGCTACCTTTAATTTCGACATTACTTTGTTTGAATTACACTATGGAATGATTGGTTCATAAAATTTTATTGAATATTGAACAAGTGGAAATTGTTGAAATTATTGTTCAAAATCAATAAAACAGGTTTTAGAATGAAGAAATGATTTGAAGGCCAAAACATTGGCCTACGCAACCTCATAGGCCTTTGTTACCTACGATCGCATGAAGACATGCAAAGCTTATATGCCCTGCAAGTGATCAATCTATGCGACCGCATAGAACGAACCTATGCGGTCGCATATAACTATAAAATAGCCGTTAATGCTGGTTTTTGTTTGAATTCTTGCTGGCCGTTGGTGAAAAAGCCTGCAACTTTTCATAGTTTTTTTTTTTTTTTTTTGCATTATTTTGTGAGTGTTGATTGAAATCTATACTTACATGATAGATTATCATATCAAATATATAATTCAACAACTTGAGATCAAATCTTCACTCCAAAAGATAGAATTTATATTCTTTCCTTCATATTTCAATTTCCTTCAAAGTATTCTTGAAGTTTTGGTAGAAAACACTAGTGTTGAAGGTTTTCTCAATTGCAAGACTTGATTAATCCTTCAAATCATGTCAATATCCCTTTAAACATCATATTCAAGTCGAAAGAAGATAAATATTGTTTGAGGACAACGGATTTCATATTTAAGCATTCATCTTTAATTCCGGTGTTCTTGTTTTTTGTTTTTTCTTCTTCATCCCTCTTTTTGTGGAAACATTTTTCCAACACATACTTCGGTCCATGCTTAGGTTAAGCACAGACCAGGGGTCACTTGTTGGCTTCAGGGCTCCGATGTGGAACATAGAGGAACCCACCCTGTGCTAATAGCCTACTATTTCGATCCACCGAGGCAGTTCGAAGATCGCGTCTCTTAAGTTAGGTTGCACTCCTACGACTTGAGCAATCATTTTGCTACTATTGCCGCCCTGATACACCAATTACAAATATTTGACAAGTGACAAATGCATCAAGATCGAATAGCTAAAAATGAACATGGCAGTTTTGGTGGTACTCCTCAACTATATAAAGGGACCATTCTCCATTTGTAGGATCAAGTTTATTATGCTATAAAACACCCATAACAAGCACACCGTCCATTAAGCTCGAAACAAAACAAGTCCGAACTTGCTATATGTTCAATTTCTTATAATTTCTTGCTAGTCGGATCAAAAGGTGTCATGTCATCTTTTGATATCAACATCTTCTACACGAAAGAGTGTGTGACAAAGAAAGTCAAAAATATACTGCTAGCATAGTGTAATTCTAGAAAAACTGAAACTAGATAGTATAAGAAATCAATTCTATATTCGTGAGCTCTTTACATGCCTCATCTCACTCTATAGACCGTGTCATTAATTTTGTAAATTCCTCATAACTATATTACTATCCTCCATGATTCTCTTTGCAATTCTTTGAGTTGCTTAGTTCTAGTTAAACCACAAGGGTGAAAAATTCATTAGATAAAATACGATGTACAATAAACAAAGGGCATAAAAAGTACATGCTAAAAGAACCTATGAACACCAATGAATGTGAAAGGCGAACTTTGTGATATATTTGCCCTCCTACACTTTTCCTACAAAATGATGAATGTGACTAGATTCTCATCCGCGAAGCATTGCAACCTCAGAAACTGCTAAACTTAACCTAAACATCAGTCGAATAGTTATTAAGCATTATTAAAATCACAATATAAACACCAATATAGACAAAAGAACAGCGCTGAAGGTAAAAAAATTTTGCTCGGCCTAAGACACATGAAGTTAAAAGACCTTCTCATACAACAATTCACACCAAATCTCTTACCTTGCATTCAGTTTTCTTCCCCAGCCTATAATGACACTTCTGCCGCTTTTTACAGCATCTCTGCAGACTGCTAGAGTAGTTATATACATTCTTAAAATGCACAAAGATTAAATCTACAATGTAATGTCTCGATGCTTATTAATCAATGTTGCTGGGTAAAGTTTTGGTACGTCCTGTGTACGTACACTACTTATAGAGCTCAGAATTCAATTCACATGAACCATAAATTAACTACTTGCCATTGGATGGCAACTAGGAGTCTCTGTAAATGGGCTGCGGATTCCACTTGAGATGCAAGTTGAGCGTTCCCGTTTTGGCACCGTCTAGCGGGAAGGTATCTTTATATTCGCCTTCTAATATAACCCTTGTTAGTGTCAAGATGCATCTTCCCATGTAATCCTGCAGTCAAAGAAAAGAAGTAATTTTGTCACTCGTAAAGGGTACTAGCAGCATGTTTGATTAAAAAATTAACTCACTTATTTGCAAGTAAAGATTTAGTGTAAAAAGCAAGATTTTGTACTGAAAATTCAAAAAGGAAAAAGTAAATTCTGAAATACCTCAAACATGTTTGGCAAAAAAAAAAGTTAGTAATTGGTCAAACAAAGTATACAGATAAGAGGTGGATATACAAGTAGAAGTGCGGCTCATTTTAGATAGATATTAGGATACCATACCATCCATATCTATAAGGAGTCCATGCTTGCAGTTGATGTTGAGACGGGACGAAATAGTAGAAAAATAACTCATTTGTTAAAAGGGTATGACAATTAAATCCACACCAAATTCTCACTCCTTTGAGGACTCTTCTCCAACTTAAATGTATTATGATAAAATGAAGCAGATCCTTGTCACTCAATAATTGTAATGCATCAAAGATCTTACCTTACCATTTGGCTCTTCAATAAGTCCCTTACTGTTATATTAATGAGACCCACAATATAATATGCTATTGTTGTTTCCATTGCTTGTATATAAGTTTTAGCAGGTTTTCGCAAAAGAAAATGAAATAAAATCAACCAACTCTAGCAGTCTAGATTGAAAAGTACGCCTATGATCTAAAGTTAATCATGCCCAGTAGCTATGTCTGGAAATTCGGAAGTAGAAAAACGGCCAAATAGCTAACAGAAGAGTTTAGTTCCGTTAGCCATAAATTTAACTGTGTATGATGATCTAATAGATTAATGGATAGATGCGAATACTTTTTAGAACCTTTAGCAGAGTAATTGCACTCTCGTGGTGCTTCTCAAATACAATTTACAATTACTGATAGAGGTGAAAAAATTCTCATTCACATTGTTTAATGTCCATCTCTTTCAATCAGTGCAATTTTCTCTATTTAGTACTTTTTATCATTTTCTGGTCTCTTCTCCGTGTTAGAAAAACATTCAGATCCTTTTTCAAATATAGATTGCCTCATTCATTAAAGGAGAGTCATGATGTACGCTAAGGATTGCAAGCACAAAGAGCTGGTGTTGCCTAATGTCCATTTACTTCTTATCCAGCTCGATCCATATAACTCACCACCTCAAAATTAATTTGTCAAATTTACAGGAAAGAAAAGCAAAATACCTTCCCAAACGTGTCATGGTCCCAGACTTCTATGATCAACATATCATGTAATCCATCCTCAACAACAAAGTCAAAGGTCTGATTCCAGACAGGATTCAAACTGTCATTCACGACCTGTAAAAGTAAGAACAAATAAAAATTAAGGAATTAACATGTTAATTTAGAAGAGCATATTACTATCTATCAAAAGAGAATATACAATAACAACACAAGTAACCAAAGTAAAATATTTCATGTATTAAATGTGAGGGTTCATATGAGATAAATAGAGGAGGACCACTTTTCGTGGTAGATACGAGAGATTCCAGACAACAGTAAAATTAAGGAGAGATATACCCGGGTTTTGTTTTTTGATTCAGTTTTCTTCATAATAAGTACCACGTAGGGGTCAGCTTTTCCCATTAGGTCTGTAGGTGCCAAGTCTTCAGCTGATATCACAGTAACAGAGAGTACCCCTCTCACAATTACTTCCCTTCTTTTTATTTCACCGCCATTTTCAACTAATTCTTTTCCTTCGTTACCACTTTTAAGAACCTTCTCCAGTGAAGTCATTGAAAACTTCTGCGCAAAGGGGTTGGTAAATCCATTTTCCATGCCATTAGGGATATAAAGAAGCTCCAACTGCACCTGAAAAAGTCATGATATGAAGAAAGAAAAAACAGAGATTCATGTCAATTCGGAATATTATTTTTTTTCGTAATTTTTGATAAAATATCTTGCAAGTATATATTTCTATATAGTGTAATAGAAATTGAAGCCATTATTTCTCATTTTACTTCACAATTCTGAAACCAGTAAGAGCTTACACAGGAACACATTTATTTAATTAGATTTAATCTTCAAAACACCCGAATATGTGCAGCCAGGCGTGCACAATTTTCACAAAATGGGGAGCGGCAAGACTTGAACTCAGTCTCTTTACCTACTTTAGTACATGTTGAACCACCTCATTTAAAAACTTAAAAGAGGGTTGGTCTAGACTAAGACGTTTGAATTTCTTAGGAATATCTCAATCAAATGGGAGTTTGGGACAGTCAATGTCTTAATGGAGTTTTAAAAAATGGATGCTATTATGTCATGCATCATGTTGATATAAACACTAGAAAACTGAGATGCTATGTAAATGATGTTACTTTCCGAAATAGCCCATTTTGCACACAAAATATCAGCGATAAAATGACTAGTGGTGGATATTAATATGAACAAACCACGAAAAGTCACATAAATGCCTTTCAGTTGGAAGGTTCTTGTAGCAGTTTGAAAGATTACTTGCAAAAATAATGAGAAGCACAACCACTCATCTTTGTTTGATATGTAGAATAAGTGGACGTACAATCAACTTGTCTATCTAAAATTATAGTCTCCTTTTAATTTCAAGTCAAAGTCAAACTTTACATTAAGCATACTATCACAACTACTGCCCACTTATTAATCACAAATTTCGTGGGACCACTACTCCTACTCATTATAATATCAGTAAAATTTTATCCAACCAAGCACAATATCAACAGGAGACCTAAAAAGGGATTCGGCATATTCAATCCAAGCTACAGAGCCAATCATGAGAATACAATCATAACAAAATCAACTTTAAAAAAATAAAATCTGAGCACCGCATTGCTAGAAGTGTTTTAATTTTATTTTAACTACCTAATAATTTTGAAGGGTAAGACTTTCAAGATCATTAAGCAGAAAGTGTTTTTCTTGATTATGGTAGACAGAGTCGTAATTTATTCACCATGCAGAAAGTTTGCGCGATTTCAGATGAGAACTTTGAAAGTGCTTCCATGCACCATTCATCGAATAAAAAATTACAAATTTAAGTTGACAATTTTCTTACCCACCCTCACATATATTGTAACTACTCCAAAGCAGGAATAAGTTTCCCCCAGTTATTAAATAGTAGTAATATTTCTAGCAAAATATAATAATATGAAGTAATGAGAGGGATATTTCACCTGCCCCCTATTTTTATTGTCCCTCTGAATTTCCAAATCCTTCACCAATTTCAGCCACATGTCCTTCACTTTACCAGGCTCGAGATCACTTAGCTGAAGTTGAGCACATCCAATTAGTTCAGATGATTGAACCCCTTCGTCATCATAGATTTTTATTACCAAGTGCTGTGTTGATGCATCTTCAATTACAAACTCAAAATGTTCATTCCAGACTGGATTCAACTGGTTGTTCTGGGGGAAGAGAATAAAGGGAACTCTATTATGAATTGATAGAAAGGATGTTAGTTAACTCTTTAAAGGAACCAGATTAACAACTTACAATAGTCCTACTTTTCTTCATCCTATCGCGCAAGGGTCGCACATATAACACAGCATAAGGATCAGATTTCCCAATTATATCTTTGTTCGTCAACTCCTTTGCTTGCACAAGTTTCACCTCCAAAATTCCTACAGTCTTGAGCTCAAGATCACTGAAAAAAACAATGAACATTAATAAAACTACCATTACCCAGCAGATTCAGGATTTAGTTCAAATCCACAGATGAACAACCATAAATCCATGGATAAGAATTATTAACATCGTCAGTATCATTTTTATTTTTGTCGCGTTGAATCTTATAGTTGTGCTGGTCATTGTTATTACTATTAACATTGTTATTATTACTAGGATCTGTTATTGGAAACTCACTTGTACTAGAAGAGGGTTTTAAATCCCAAAAGTTATTAATTGAGGTAAGTTAGAAATAATCAGCAAGTGTTCAAGATCAAAAAGGCACTAAATCCCTATTATTTAAGAAGGGATCTGCTTAAAAAGGGATCTCACCCAAATGATCAAATAACATCCATGCAGCTCCCCTCAAGCAGCTTAACCTTCACAATGTCATACTTGTATATGCCACCATTATATTTATTATTCTTCGGGATACAGACATTATATTTAGTTAGAAGTAGACTAAATTTAACAAGACTTTCTGTGGATGTATTGATGATTGAACATAGTGGTAAAAAAACATTCAAGTTATAAGCCTCATATGTCTTGGGAATGAGCTTATTTGTTTGTTATAAAGATAACAAGAAAAGGGAAATACACTGAATTCCTACAATTGTGACTTACCTATAATCTCCAGGCAAAATGGGGATAATTTTTCGAACTGGCCATGTAATAGAATCTTCAACAGCATCCTTTATCATGCTCTGTGAAAAATCAATACAGGATAATTTCAATAAACTTGAACAACAATATTGTCAACCAAACTCCAGTACAATATGAAATATACGGATTATTAAATTTCTTATACTGAACTAAACAGGTAGCATGTTTGGATGCTTGCTTATTTTACTTGTAAGGAAAATAAGCAAGCACCCAAACATGCTCTAAGCCTTATTCCCAGTAAAATTGGGATATTCTGCATAAATCCTTCTGTGCCATTTCTCTATGTTCAATGCGAAAAAGGATAGTATGTATAAGTTTTATGCTGGAATACATAAGTGATTTAACATAACTATTGAAGTTATTGTTGAAATATAATTCCACTAATACAACATAGTAATAATATTAGTTACTTATTAAGCAAAAAGTAAATCGTTACTTTTAACATTTTATTTAATCTCTCTTCATTCTTTGTTATACTCTTTCATCTTATAAGCTAATCATAACTAACAACCCCTTGTTGTTGTATATAAAAACACATTAATATCGTATACTCCATGTTTATAAACAATTGTAAGTTATTTCCAAATAAAATAATAATAATATATTATGCTAAACATAACGCCTGTTATTTTAGCTTCAGTATAAGGACAACATATTTTTTGGGATACAAAAAGCATTACATGTAACACATTTTATTGTAATTCTAGTACAAGGATAACATATCTCACAGCGTACAGATCGATACACAAAGTGATCATTATATAAAATTGATTCATATCTCAATTCAACAATGACCAACATCATAACATTTATCCCACATATGAAATGTTCTTAGATGTTACTTCCATTGTTTCTTGCAACAAAGAGCTAATAGGTCAAAACCCATAACAGTTAAGGTTCACATGGTTGCACTACTATAAGGCATCCTTGGCATAATCTCAATTCACACTCAATATATTCTAATAATCAAATGGCACTCAAAAAAAAAAAAAAAAAAAAGAGAAAGGATATTACAGACCTCAATGGCATCAGAAAGGCCAGGTATGGTTGATATATCACCACCAATGACTTTAAGCTTAAAATCCAGCTTTTTCTGAAAGTTAAAAGAAGGAAATAGTTAGCATCTTGTTTTATTTATTCGTACCGGAAAGTAAACTTGTTAACTTATATATGCAGTGACATCAGTGGTCATAAAAAATTACTCACAACCAACAAAGTCATTTCTGATCAAATATTGAGGAGTATGCAGTGTATAGTGCAAGAGATATTACTGTATAGCTGCTTTTCCTACTAGGATTTCTTCTTGTAGCATATATGTAACTAACTTTTTGCTTGAAGAATCTCAGAACTGGTATAGAAAATACAGCACCTTTTGTCTCAAAGAGAAGCATACAGCTCCAAAACAAGGCAATTCATCAACTAGCGGTCTGAAAATCAACCTGAAAACCCCAGTAAATCCAATATCTTTCACCTATATAGAGAAAAAAAAAAAAACATACAAGGTTGAATAATTGTTATTAACAAAGTTATAACACATTTTATTATATAAAAAATTCCGTAAACAACATGTCGAGATAGTTACAGTTTTTGTGTTTTTTTATTGGTTAAACAAAAATATAAAAGAAAAAAATGTGGATGTAAGAAGCTGAAATACTGTGGGTTTAGAGAGAGGGATACAATCTTGTATCTATGTCGAAGTCCAAAGCTTCCAACTAATCAAGTAGACAAGTCATCTCTAGCACATAATCAGTCTGGTCCCTCTGTAGTCCCATCCTAAAGTAGTTCTTGGCGATCTCATATCTTGCTGACTGACTTTGCTCTTAAACAACACTTGTAAATAGAGCAGCATAAACACACGCAACACATTTCCTCACATTGAATTATATCATTGCTGCGCACCAGCTTATGGCTTTTGACCTTTATGTTATCGTCTTGCCAGTGCTTCTAAATGACCCTTTTCTCTTCTATGGTCCATCTAGCCAACAGCCAGGTAATAGAGCATCCAGAAGATACAGCTTTCATGAAATTGAGAACTATTCTCAAATTCATCAGTTAGAACATAAAGTTGTATCCAGATACTCTTTCGAGTATACAATTTTAGTTAACAGACTACACTGCCATTACAATTACAGAGTAAAAAAGACTTGTCAGTTCTCATAAGCTATGTGAAACAAAAATCCTTGCCGATCAATTTCTAATGGGAACTCACTCTTAACATATTTATAGCTAATCACACCTAATAGGTTATTGGAAATAAATAGCATTTTTGTCAACATTAGAGATAGCACAGTATTTCCATCCTCATCTCATGAGCTTGCTGCAGATATTGAGCTCTTGCAAGGTTACCAACTCACCACGTGACGTGAGATTTGGAACCACAGCATCAGACTAAGAACCAAAGCCATTGAAGATATACAGCAATAGTATCAAAGATCTCCATCTCGAGGAAGTAATCCCCAATCGATGAATCTTCTCTCTGTGGACAGAGGAGCAGCACGAAGATGAAGTAATTGAGTCTTAGACTGAGAACAAACAGCGCTCAAACCTTTGTCAAACCTGACTGGTGGTGGCACAGCCAACATGTCTGAACATAGATTCAGAGACATATCCAAGCAACAAACTCATAAGAGATCGATCTGTCATCAGCCACAACATATAATTGTTGTTGATTTGCGCTTTCACAGGTGTCACAAGATCTGGATACAATAAACTTCTGGGGACAACCCGGTCACAAATCCTTCCAAATCATAAGCGTTCGTAACACTTGCGATCTCCAAATATTATAGTTCATATACCCTAGTAATCGGAACAAGTAGATGCGTAGGAAGAGTGGTCAGAGAAGCAATCGGAGCAACACAGACCATATAGTAGACGGCTTGCTACCAGCATCAGCTCCATCGGAAGTAAAATCACTCTTGACACCATAATCCATGAAGGTCAAGCAAGAAGCTCTGATACCAAGTTAGTATTACGAAAGAGAAGAAGAGATTGGGGTTTGTAGGGAGAGTAAATACGTCTCAGGAGAGTGAATACTTAAAAATAATACAAGGGTGCAAATGTCTGTGTGTAAAAGACAAAATGCTATTGTACAAGTAGAAAATTTACACAAATTCTAATTAACTCCAATAAGTTACAAGAGAGAAGAAGAGAACTAATTTCTTAGCTTGATAGAGAATAATTGGTGGATAACTATTATCAGTGAATCTTATGCATAGTACAACACTACGTCGGCCTCAAGAACATGAGGAATGTAGAACGGGGAAGAATTATTAG
>CAIGRP010072946.1:0-10163 GCA_903798385.1 Fraxinus cuspidata | reverse complement strand
GAAATCATTATTTCGCCTTGTGATCTCAATTCATCATAAGTTCTAACTCCTTACGTACTTCATTAGATACCAAGCTGGATTATTTGTTGTGGTTCCATTTTGCTGAGATTGATGTTAGTGTGAATAAGGCTGGGCAGAGGGTGTTCGATATGTTTGTGAATGGAAAGAATGTGAGTAGGGTGGATGTGTACAAGCAGGTCGGAGGATTTGCTTCGTATGATTGGAGTTATGTAGTCAGGATTTAAGTACTACTACTCTGAGTGTGAGGCTAGAGGCAGTTGTTGGGGTGCCAATCATTTGTGGGCTCGAGAATTATGCAATTGTGCCAGTTGATCCCAAGACTTCTCCTGATCAGGGTAAGAATGCAATAAAATTATTTGATTGATCTGTAGGATTATGCTCAACTTGTTCTGGATTCTTTTGGGGAATGAATTGGGAAGTAAAAATATGGAGGTTGGAAAAAAGAGCATTTTTGAACTAGTTGTTTAAATCTTTGGAATGAATAAAAGGAATATATTTATGCAATAATCTCTGTTAATGGTATGCATAGTTAACTTCGTTAACTTATTTAGTAGAAGACGGGTTAGAGAAATATGTGGACGTGGAAGTGGTCTTTGGACTTCACTTCTAGTTTCAATGTAGTGGAACTATCAACTTGCATGTCATTACAGTAGATTTCGACTTTCGAGTTTTTTACAGGATTAGAAGAGAATTTCGAAGATAAGGGGATTGTCTCTGTTAACTGATTATATATTTAAAGGGAACATGCTAATAAATTTTGAAATTGTTAGTAGACACAAGTAGTAAAGAATCCCTTTGATAATTTGAGCCTAAATTACTGCAGTAATTTCCATGAGAGCACTGAAGGAATCACTTCGTGTTCCTGACAGAATGGGTTGGAATGGAGATCCTTGTGCCCCTACCACATGGGATGCTTGGGAGGGAGTTACATGTCATTCCATAAAGGATGAATCTGTCCTTGGGGTATCCCAAATGTAAGCATCTTTTCTCTGATGGAAACTAGAAGGTGTCTATATGTATGAAAAAAAAATCTACAAGGCAATTTGTGGAAGAAATTGTGCATTCGTCTTCAATATAATATTATAATTTATAAGTACTTAATTCTTGGAAATATGGACTTTAATATGAAATCCAGCAAAGAACAAATAGTGTGGATCTTATTCAAATCCACTAGTGAATCTATTTGAGAAAAAGTAAAAAGAAAGCAGAGATCTTTTCACCAAAAAGTATTTCCTGGCTACAGATGAATTATTGTTTTGCTAATATTTCACTTTCCTGCATCTACCTTGCCGGCTGCATTGTATAGGCTTCACAATAATGTATCTGACTAGTAGATTGAGACCTGTTACTAGTTACGAACTAAACTTGCCTTGGGTTTTTGGTTTCTTACACCTACACATTAGCAGTTGATATGGTTTCCTTAGCACCACCTACTACTCCTAATGATGACTTTGACCTATCATTGTTTTCTAGTTACTTTTCAAGTCATTTGAACTCGACTTTCACATAATACTTTGCATAGTCAGCACATTGACTGAGTGTAATGACTATCTGAAAGCATCCATTTGATTAGTCTTTATTTTACCATCAAAATTTTTCCATCTCCTAGACTCTTTGTGCTGTCTTTTTTGAAGCCATATTTTGAAGTGATGGAAGCTTAATTGATATATTTGTTGAACTAACTCATTCCGTTTCACATTTTGTTTTATTTTATTTTTCAAGGCTTGAAGGGGTATATTAGTGACCAAATAGGTCTCTTGACGAATTTGGTAAGCCTGTAAGTATCAACAGTCAATTTCTTATGCATCCGATGTTGTGTTATTGATGCATAATTTTGCTGCTCGAATAGAAATTATTTATCTTGTGTTACATATTCAAACTGTAATCTTGCTATTCAGCATGCACGGAGAGGAATTAAGCCACGTGAATGTGTTTTCTGCAACTAATTGGTTATAATAATCAATTGTAATAGACATTTATTGGCCAGTGGCTATAGTTGGCATTGGATCTTCAACTTAAATTAGAATCAGCATTATATTCAGAAATTCTTTTTCCTCCAACATTTGACANATATTCAGAAATTCTTTTTCCTCCAACATTTGACATTCATAAACTGCAATGAAAAATAATTTACTTTCAATGAACCTTTAATGAGTTCAAAATAAGATTCTGGGAGGTCCAAGTTTCTCAGGCATCATTCATTAAAATTCCTGAATAGTCACTTAGTGAAAAATGAGCTTGAATATTTTAGGTTTCATGTATTTAATATTTTTGTCCCTTTTGGATCAATTTTATATCAACAAACATCCATTGATGTGCAGGAAGTTGAGTTCTAACTCTCTAGGAGGAGATCTACCCTCAGGGTTGGGCCAAAAGTCTCTTGTGAAGCTGTAAGATTACATACTTCCAGTGTGCTTTTGTTTGACGCATTTTTCTTTGTTTGATCTATTTAGTTTTATAGGATTCTAAACTTTCCCAGAAGAAATATTGTCAATTCACGTCTTTTTTCTTTGAGTCATTTCTGAAAGTAGTTTGCATGATAGAATCTTCAAAATTGTTGTTTTGATTTTCAATCAAGTTGAAGATTTTGGTTTAGTTAGTAACTCTTACTCGTTTACATAGGGTGTAGGCATATAATCTCAAAGGCGAAAATATGCTTTAGTCTAGACGAACTCGTGAAAAATATTTCGATTTTTATTCATCCAAATACAGTTATTTAATTGAAAAGAAGAAGAAGATGATGATGAAGAATAACATACTCATTTCACATTCTTCACTTTCTAACTCTCTAGGAGGAGATCTACCCTCAGAGTTGAGGAGATCTACCCTCAGAGTTGGGCCAAAAGTCTCTTGTGAAGCTGTAAGATTACATACTTCCAGTGTGCTTTTGTTTGACGCATTTTTCTCTGTTTGATCTATTTAGTTTTATAGGATTCTAAACTTTCCCAGAAGAAATATTGCCAATTCACGTCTTTTTTCTTTGAGTCATTTCTGAAAGTAGTTTGCATGATAGAATCTTCAAAATTGTTGTTTTGATTTTCAATCAAGTTGAAGATTTTGGTTTAGTGAGTAACTCTTACTCGTTTACATAGGGTGTAGGCATATAATCTCAAAGGCGAAAATATGCTTTAGTCTAGACAAACTCGTGAAAAATATTTCGATTTTTATTCATCCAAATACAGTTATTTAATTGAATTATTGCTACATATATGTTTTCTGCCTTCTCTATTCTCACTTCCAATTCTTCTTGCTTTGTTGATGCAGGGATTTATAGGATAATAAGTTTACTGGGGTCATACCAGATAGTTTGACTTCATCTACTTTGCAGCTTGTGTAAGTAAATGAACTAACTTCAGAAGGGTTTCTGATCCTAGAGATATATACAGTTGGCTTATCTATCTTAATACAGATAATTTTAGTCATAACTTAATATGAGCATTCTAAAATGTATCCGTCTTTGAATTTTCTACTTTTAGCGATTTGTGAAAAGAATATGAACTTTAAGAAGAAGAAGAAGAACATACTCATTTCACATTCTTCACAGCATTATAATTGCTCACGAACTCTCGTTTAAGTTATCTAAATCAAATTATTTTGATTAGGTTATTGAATGATAACTTACTGGAAGGCCAAGTCCCAGAGGAACTTTATTCGATTGGGGTGCATGGTGGAGCTATTGAGTATGTCATCACTTAATCTATTCTACTTATTTCCTGTATTAATTTTTTCCCTTCATTGGTTAATTCTAAGACCCATAATCTATGTTGCCTGCTGACTTCTCCTGTATAATATTTTATAAATATTGGCTTGTGTGATCTAGAGTGCTTATTTATGTTGCTGTATAGTTAAAGTAGGCTAGCATCTAGATTCTTACGAAAATTATAAACTGATAAAACTGCTAATAGCACCTAGCATCTGATAGTAAGCATATGATAGGATTATGTCGTCTGTGGTATATGAATTCTGATGTTTGTCCAAACCGCTTTAGTTCCTAGTGTTGGAGACTCTTGCACTGTAATATTTCACTAATTTTCTTGAAGGCTGCAATTTACCCCAAGGACTGTCGCTAGGTTCCCTTTTTCTTTTAAATCTAGAATATCAAGATTAGGCTTCAGTTAATCTCCTTTCAGCTGTGTGTGTGTGTCTGTCTTTCTAGTCATGAATTCAATTATTTTGCTGAACCTCTTTTTAGCCATTATTACTCTCATTTTTATTCTATCTCAAATCTCGGAAAAATTGGAAAACTGAGTTCTGTATAAATTAGAACTATTACGAGGCATGCGTGTCTCACTTTTGCATCTTTTGCCTGATTGCAAGGTAGTTCCATGCATCGGATTGTGGGTACACAAATTAAAAATTGTAGTTGTAAATAAATAACCAATGGATACGTATTTGCTTCTCTTCTTGCTGTTCATGGATGTGTTTCAGAGAAAATTATTAAAGAGACAGTATTAAAACCTTAAAAAATGTAAGTTTAAATGAATACAAACACAAATTTTCAATTGTGCAGAGGTCTCTGCAGAGAAGGTTGGGTAATTTGTAGTGCGTGACTTGGATTCTAGGATGATATTCATGTATGAAATGGAATTTATTGAGATGCACATTAATAATATTAAGTAAAATACTGGTAATTGGGCATGTTATTCATTAATTTAGGAAACTAATATTGAAAGGTTCCAAGTTATCATCTTTTCCCGCATTGCGCTTTTCCTGCGGAGATTTAATTGAGGTAAGTTCTGATCTTTGAGGAGCATGATTTCTTGTCTCTTCAAACAAGTGGTTTTATACGATTTCTATGTGGTTCTGTGTACCTAGATTCATTCCCCTGATAACATTCACCTGCACATTCCAGTATCTCATGTTTCATTCAAGACCATAGCTCTAAAAAGCTCTATATTGGGGCTGTAGAAAAGTCACAACTCTGAAGGGTGGATGTTGGTATATCAGTTCTAACATAAACTCCTATGTGTTTGAGCTCTTTAAGTTTGTGAAAGCTTGCTTAGCATTGTCCCACACTTGGCACAATGAACAGTCATACTCTAGGACTTTTCTAGAGTAGAGAATAAAAGGCATATCTACCACATGATCAACATATAATCACCATAAATGCACTTAAAATAAGCATTGGTTCTATTTTTCTAATGTCAGCTTCAATTCTTAATTCTTCAAAACTTATAGAAGTCTCTTTATTTATCTAATAGACTTTTGTTTCTTTCACAGCCTTTCTGGCAACAAAGGCTTGTGTGGTGTACCTTCATTGCCTAATTGTCCACTATTTTGGGGTAATAATGGCTTATCTACTGGTGGCAAAGTTGCTATTGGTCTACCTCATGAATTAATGTGTAAGTTTTTCCCTAAGAAGCGTCAGTACACAACTATGTGCATTTCATGTATTGTTCATCTCAAATTCTATGATACCTGCTTTTTACACAAGGATCATTCCACTCTTACATCTGTCTTCTATTGGTCCTAACAAAATATTAGCCTGTGATGGATTTAAAGTTTCTTGTTTACTTTTTGAGGTAATGGCTCGTCTTTCAGCCTTTATATGCCACTTTTGGGCCAAGGCTTACTCAGATCAAACTATCCATGCAAGCATTTATTTCCTTCTCCTTTCCTCCATTTGTTCCTTCTGTTTGTGTTCCCCAAAATTTTTGTCCCGACATGCAAATAACTTGACTTTTGTTGACACTGTTTGTGTAACTACATGTACTTAAGTCAGTTGATTAGCCTTAGTTTCACTTCGGATTAAACCGACTGCTTCAAATCAGAATCATATATAACTTGTTGGTTCTCGTATTCTTTTGGACCTGTGCTCACGTCATGTATTGAATTGAACATTGTTTTGTTTAATTATTATCTAGTTCAGCTCTTGCAAAAAGAAACAGATATCACCGGCAGAAATCCTTGATGACCATTGAAATGGAGAGTCAACACGCCAAAGGATTTATACCAACTTACAGTTCAAATTAATTAGCATTTTCTAGTGAAGGAGAACAAAAATTTTGACAGGGATCAGCTTACCAAGACAATGTAGATAAGAATGTTGATTGTGTTGATACGAAGTGCACAGAATACCGTGTTGAAGAGTGGCATCTCTGCTTGAGAGAAGATATGCACTTTCGGGAGACTTTGGCTTTCTCCGTTCAAATGTACGAGGATGTTGTTGGGGTCTTGGAAAGCCACATTCTATCTGTAAAGTGCAATGAATCTCAGTCTATACATAGATAAAAAAAAAAAAAAAGGGGTCCTCTCATTTATCGCTACCGGTTTTTTTGAGCATTTTAGATAAAGTCGATTGAAGCTTATAAATCTGGTTGATATTCTAGCCTACCCAAATTGGGAATTGAACTGTTGTTAATAGTCTAATCAGGTTTTATCGTAACAGTTTTACAATTGCAGCCACTGTCTTCATAGCATTTTCATGGGGTCTTTAGACATACTGTCTGGGCCTTTTTCCTTTGGAAGTAAAAAATATTGTATGAACTTTGATATTTTTAATAAAAGTCACATGATGTGTAACTTTTTCTTTAAAAAGTCACATACTAGCTTTTTATTATAAAATATTCGCGATAATTATTTTCACTTGGTTGAAAATAAGACAAAAATTTCATATAAAAAAATTAAATTACACCTACGATATTTTAATAGGAGTGACACAATTTAACACTTTCTAATGAATAACTTTAATTCGTGTCCAACACAATAAATAATAAAAGAACTAGATATCAATTTAAATTGTTCCTATAAAAAAATTGCAAGATCAACCAAAGATTTATTATAAAAAATGCAAAATTACATATGTGTGACCTTTTAAATTAAAAGTGAGATATCATATGACTTTCAAATGCAGAATCAGTAGCTAGACATAACTATGTCAAAAGTAAAGTTTTCCAGCTGAAATTTAGGCACGGTTTCACCACACTTTTTTTTTGTGTGCGCGCAGGCGCGCGAGGGAGGGTTGGGAAGCTTTTTATGTGAAGGAAGAAAGAAGAAGTTTTTGACGAATTTGTGTCCCAAAAAGAGCACTACAATTAGATAATACTGAGATTTTCAAGAGTGCCACCACTAATTTTGCCTTGATCCGATGCGGATTCTAGAGTTAAATATTGGATCTCTAAGACTTTTCTTCCTTTTCAACACTTATTTTTAACTCTCTTTTATAGTGTTAATGACCTTTTTTACATACAATTTTTAGGACTTTGTAGTCATTTTTGTGGGTGAAACACTCGTCATTATGCTAAAAGTCATAATTAATTCCAAAATACATTATTTTGGTTGATTTTTGTATTTACGTGATACTCGTCGTGTCATTTGTTATGGACACGCATGTGTTTGCATAGATGATCACATTGATTTGATTGTGTCAGAACACACTAAAAAATGGCATCTATGTCCAAGGTTGAGTAAAGATCTTTATTTTCTCCGTTTGGACAAGGCGTCTAATTGTTCTTTAGTCCAAGTATTCGGATTATACGAGTCTTTACTAGATGGTGCTTCGATGGTCAAGACACTTTATGCTTTGGGCGGGTCTCAATGACCCTGATGAAAACGCAAATGGACACACTAGCATGCAACGAGCCCTTTTGAGGCTGACGTGGAGTCCCCGTACTCAACTAATTGGCTGCTTTGGGGCTAATATGGAGCCCTTGAGGGCAATTTTTTTTCAGCATGTAACACACCATGGTCAATGTATACATGTGAGATCAGGAAGAATGATAATCATGAAATTCCATGACAATCAAACAAGCATGATTATCATGTAATACTTGTCAAGTATAATCTCACGCAATTCAAGTTTCATACATAGAAGTTACATAGACGAAGCACTCGGCACTTAGAAACATATAAACGAATAGTACCACATATCAGCAGAAGACTAAATAGAAGCAATAGTTGTTCATTGTTTGAATAATGTGCACATTTTTTAATATACGGTGTTGAAGTTCAAGTTACCTTCCAGACTTCGAAGTATGAAAAGGAGAAGCCTTTACACGATTAAGGTGCATTGGAAATAATTTATTACCTCCCAAAAACGTGAATTACAAAATCCCTTTTATCATTCTCTACATGGGCTTGAGGTGTATTGATGTAGGGGCGGAAGCATTAAATGAACACGTTATTGAAGTTTTTTTTATTACAAATTTTCATCATTCTCCTCCGATTGACTAAGATTGTCCTAGAATCTTGCAATGTTTTTCATTCAATTCTTCTCAATGATAGTATTTTATTTGGTAAATTTGCAGGGCACAAAACAAAAAACTCTTCAAACGAATGTCAAACTATAACATGCATCTCATGATCTATGGACTCTCGTGTGACACGAAAACCAACTTTAATTTCTTTAGACTATCTATTAGAGACATTGATATCATGATCTTCATATAGAATATGTAAAACGTTGTAACTTTATCACATAAACAATATATTTTTCAGTTTCTACATCAAAGATTGAGGATCCATAGTAAGTCATTATCCACATTCACAAATTCTTCAATTTCTACGTCAAAGATCGGACGACCGTCGTAACTGGAATCCAAAGATTCTTCAATATTTTTGCCAAAAATTGGTGGACTATCATAGTCCTCCTCCAAATCTATATCCATAGACTTCTTTGGATCGAAAGGAACAAAAAGGTTATCATCATACATCATAACTTTTGTCATTGAATTCTATGAATACTATCAGAAATGAACATCGCTTTGATACCAACTGATGTAAGGGCGAAAGCGTTAAAAATGACAATCGAACATGTTATCGAAGTTCTATTGATTATAAAGGAATATCACAACACGATTACCTTTTAATTTCTAGGTTGTTGATCTCTAAGAATACCATAAATCTAGACATCACACGAATAAAAAGAATTTGGACTTATTGATTTTAAATATCAAATATTTAGAATTTAAAAATTGGAAAAGGTCTCAACAATTAATATTTTATTTGAATTCAAAAATTACCTTTGTCATAAGACTACAACCCTTATTTGTAAAAATAAAAATCTAATTGACGACTAAGTCTAATAAATGACTAAGTCTAATTAATGACAACTAACATCTAGATAATAAGAAAAATTAAAAGTCCAAATTGGAATTTGGAATTGAATTCGGAATGTATTTAATAAAGAAAAAAAACTAACTAAAAAAAAAAATTTAAAAACTCAATTTTCATCATGTATGGATATGGTTCATGGTTGTGCATGTATATCCCAGCCAATTGTTTCCATGAAGATTATAGAAATAGTGGAAGAAACCAAAAGGAGATAAAGATTTTTGGTGTTGCTTTCTTCTTTCAAATGGAACCAATGATTTTGGCTGGGAATTCATCAGAAAAATGCTACCTTACATAATAATGTATACCAAGGAGAGAGGGGGCGGTGGACTTGAAAGTGAAATCACATTCTTACTTATTATGGTGATGCAAATTCAAGTTAATTTTTCTTTACTTTGCAACCCAAAAGTTTATATAATTATACATTGTACACTTCACCACGCACTTATCGATTTATAAAATCCGTTAACGATGAAACTGTGATAGTGAATCAAAGGTAGCTATTCATATTAATTCACATATTAACCTCCCATCCCTCGGTTTGTTTTCAAGTTACAATTCCCGTAATCGGGAAGAGTTCTTGGTACAACTTCAAAATACTCACCATGTACCAACTCTCGAACTGAAGAACCGATAAAATGCTTTATTCAAACGATCAAGCCAAAGATGACTACTTGAAATAATATATAAAAATCGTTTTTCGTTTCCGCTAGTTCCGGAATTCTATTTGACGTCAAGTGGATGTGAATAAATGGATACTCCCTCCGTCACATTTATATAGGCTCACTTTCCTTATTTTCTTGTCATAATTATATAGTATTGTTTCATTATGAAGAATGTTTTGTTTTGTTTGTTTACTAATATACTATTATTTCCAATAATAATTTACTACTAGTTATCGATAATTAAATAAGGGTAAATTAGAAAAGTTTTTGGCAAAAATTGCTTTTTCAATAATATGAAATAAGATTTTTTAATCCGTGTGAAAAACAAAACAAACATATATATATGGGAAGGTGGGAGTAATATAGTAGGACAAGCTTTTGGAACGTTACAAATACTATTGTTGAATGTTAAATTTAGGGTAATTA
>CAIGRP010072940.1:0-25667 GCA_903798385.1 Fraxinus cuspidata | reverse complement strand
AGATTGACTGCCTAATTTTATGTTGTTCCTTTCTGATTTAAAAAGAAAATACACTTCATATGTGATATGCATTGATTATAATATATTTGATTACCTTTAAAAAAAAAAAAAAGTTAAATGAGTAATTAGTTTTTTACTATCTAAAGATTTCTCTCACTTCTCATTCTTCTCATTGCTTATTGTCAAGCTAAGGTTGTACACATCTATTCATTCATTTCCTGGTTGTGCAGGTAGAAAATGAATATGGTTTCTATGAGACCGCTTATGGAGAAGGTGGAAAAAGGTATGCCTTGTGGGCGGCTAGAATGGCTGTTTCTCAAAATACAGGTGTACCTTGGATAATGTGCGAGCAATTTGATGCTCCTGATCCTGTGGTAAGCGCTCGTCTTAAATGATGTTTTACCATACTATTCCTTTAATTTGGAACTGTATGGAATTGACATAATCATGGAGTCATGAATAGTTACACACATTCCACATTTTGTTTAGTCACCCAAATACTAGCTAATCTATCAATATAAAACTGAGGTGTTGTTAATGTGGTGGTATTTTCCAACATTGTCATGTGCCTTCTATCATACTTACAGAATAAACCTCGAGTTTTTTTTATACATACTCTATCTGAATAAATAAGTTTCATTGTTGTTGTTCCTTTCTGATTTAAATTGATAATACACTTAATGTGTATTATGCATTGATTATAATATACTTGATTACCTTTAAAAAAAAAAAAGTTGTTTGAGTAATTAGTTTTTTACTATCTAATGATTTCTCTCACTTCTCATTCTTCTCATTGCTTATTGTCAAGCTAAGGTTGTACACATCTATTCATTCAATTCCTGGTTGTGCAGGTAGAAAATGAATATGGTTTCTATGAGACCGCTTATGGAGAAGGTGGAAAAAGGTATGCCTTGTGGGCCGCTAGAATGGCTGTTTCTCAAAATACAGGTGTACCTTGGATAATGTGCGAGCAATTTGATGCTCCTGATCCTGTGGTAAGCGCTCGTCTGAAATGATGTTTTACCATACTATTCCTTTAATTTGGAACTGTATGGAATTGACATAATCATGGAGTCATGAATAGTTACACACATTCTGCATTTTGTTTAGTCACCCAAATACTAGCTAATCTATCAATATAAAACTGAGGTGTTGTTAATGTGGTGGTATTTTCCAACATTGTCATGTGCCTTCTATCATACTTACAGAATAAAGCTCTTGAGTTTTTTTTATACATACTGATAGACTTATTTATTCAAAGTAACATTCCCTCTATTAAGATGCCATTTACGAAGTAAATAGAATAGACCATTGTTCTTTTTATGTTCCCTCGACTGCATTAAAGATGAAGGCATCTTAAATTTTCAAAATTTGATACTTGCAAAAGTATTTTCAGTGATTCATTGCTTTTCCCATTGTCGGTTGTGGGACAGAAGTGAAGAAATCACAAGTGTCTATGCTTCAAAATTACATTTGATTTAAAAACCGATGTATGGTAGACTTGAATTCATAAGCATCTGAGTAGAAGCAGTATACAGTAGAACTATTAAGTATATATTAGGACCCTGATCACAATGCACAAGGTATCTGAATCATTACTTTTGTAATTTCACGATTCTTTTAAAATGTTCTCAATGTCTCTAATTCTAAAACTAAAAGAGTTAAAAATTCTACTGATGGCACGAACAATTTTTTTTGAAGGATCTAACAAAATTAATTAAAAAGGAAAACAGTGACATTGTTTTTAAACATAGCCTGAAAATTGCCTCTGATTAAATTCTTGGTACTCATCTCGGAGAAGAGAAAATGAATTTTTAACCTATTCCTTTTAGTTGATTATCTGCAAAAGAAGAAATTGATTGTGTGAATGAATCAATGAACTCTTCTGTCTAAATTCTCTTATTATCTTCAGATTGATCTAACACTAGTTCCTTCGTCTCTTTCAGATTGATACATGCAATTCATTTTATTGTGATCAGTTCAAATCACTCTCTCCTAATAAGCCCAAAATTTGGACTGAGAACTGGCCTGGCTGGTATTCACACTCCACTTACAGTAGATCAACTAATTCTATCTTTTTTCACTTGTGCGACAGCAAGTGTTCTTGTTAATATTGTTATGTTGCATCCTGACAAGAATTTAGATATGTCTCCAGAGAAGTCCACATCACTTTGGTTACATATGCTTCCTTCCAACATCGGTTTAATGCTATCCTTTCAAGTTGTAAATTGGTGCTTAATTCTACTTTTATTGGAGTGCTATATTGGCTGGCCTTAATCAATTATCACCAAGTATAGGATTCCTCTAATAAATTGACAAAAGTGTTTTTGAAACTGGAGCAATTAAGATTACCTAAAGAAATGAAGACTTTTATGGGTTAAACCAAGATGAATGAATTTCGATGATGCATGTTCTAATCTAACCAGCATCCTTTATTTGATTATGACTGTAAAACAATATATATTTGATAATAGCTTACAGTCCTATTAAGTGTAATCGGTGATACTTCTCTAAATGGCAATCTGACCGGCAGTTAAGTGGCCCAACGCCTTTCCAGATTATTGAAAAAATGTTGGATAGTTTTGAGCAAGTTACAAGTAGTGGCTTGCTCACACCTGAAATTATCCTATGCAACTCTAAATATTGTGCAGACAATATATTCATATAGAGGGTTATTAGAAAGCAGATAGAATCTATGGCAGTCCTCTTTCTCGTGGTAACTTTCACTTAAGAAACTTTCCCTTTTTCTTTCCTTACTGTACTATTGAGAAAATTAACTTATTCAGCAAGTCTTGGACTCGGATAACTTTGGCTGGGACAAAAAATGCACACTATCTCTACATTCAACTGCATTTTATGAGCACTCAAGTGGAAGTTTTTGTTCTGCAAATGTTGATTTGGTAACTTATATTTGAGTCGTTTAACACGAGAAGAATATTTTGGGCGAGTAAAAGATTTCATAATAATACTCTTAGTGGCATAGAGATCATCCTAATGGATCTGCAGCTATCAAGTACCGATATATCTGCCCTAACTATTTAGAAATGTTCAATTACATGTTAATGTGACATTTTTAGTGGCAATAGTTTTATAAATAAACATTATCTTTTAGTACTGAGACATTTACTTGACATATTATAGTAGAATATTTCACTCAATAATTTCAGCAGCTACGTAATGCATTCAGCGGTAAATAATTTCAGGTATAAAACATTTGGGGGCAGAGATCCTCACAGACCTCCTGAAGATGTTGCCTTTTCTGTTGCCCGTTTTTTTCAAAAAGGAGGAAGCCTACAAAACTATTACATGGTATGTCTTAATTATTAAGATCTCTCCCTGCAAAGCTGCACTTTCCCCACCCCAACCTGAAGACTCCTGCAACCCTCCCAATGCCTAAAATGGAATAAAGCATAACAGAATATGGTTTTCAACAGCGAGGTCCTTTTTGTTCCTTTTTCATTTACTTAAATCTTCTTGTTCAGTATCATGGCGGAACAAATTTTGGACGCACTTCAGGTGGACCATTCATTAGCACAAGTTATGACTACAATGCGCCAATTGATGAATATGGTGAGCAATGAAATATGATTCGTCAAATTGCATGCTTGGTTTGAATGCCTAAATGGAGAATTCCACATTTATCTTTTAGGTGTTAACTCTGGTATCTTTGATATGGTTTCCAGGCTTAGCTAGATGTCCAAAATGGGGTCACCTCAAGGAACTTCATAGATCTATAAAGTTATGTGAGCATGCTTTGGTGAACAGTGAGCCTAAGGTTCTTTCATTGGGACCTTTACAGGAGGTGAAATATTTAGATTTAAACAACAGCCCTCTCTTATTTATTTATTTACTTTTGCTTGTTTTGGCCTTGGAATATATCGGTTAGGGTTGCTGAAGGGTTGATGGTGAAAAGCTTTCATACTGGCTAGAAAATAATATCTTAAATGACCTTGATACTATGTTGGATTTTTGTAAGCCTATTATTCTTTATCGTTCTATGTGAACAATACCTCTGAATGCTTATATGTAACTAATGGCTTCATCTGAGGGGCTATGATGTTAGGGTTGAAGAACAAAAAATCTTGCCTGTCCTTGGGAATCAATTCGCTTAAATAGTTTACATGTAATAATACTTAAGAACAAGAACCTATCTTCGATATTAAAGTTGGGTAAATTTGAAATTGTAAAAAGTAGTTTTGTAAATTATTCTCCTCATTGGATGGCCAAATCATCTTAAAGTTTAATATACTTAGGAGGGGTAAATTTTAATTATTTGTGCCTTCAACATGCCACTCACATTTGAGCCGCATTCATTTTTGGCTCTGAATGCTTATATGTAACTAATGGCTTCATCTGAGGGGCTATGATGTTAGGGTTGAAGAACAAAAAATCTTGCCTGTCCTTGGGAATCAATTCGTTTAAATAGTTTACATGTAATAATACTTAAGAACAAGAACCTATCTTCGATATTAAAGTTGGGTAAATTTGAAATTGTAAAAAGTAGTTTTGTAAATTATTCTCCTCATTGGATGGTCAAATCATCTTAAAGTTTAATATACTTAGGAGGGGTAAATTTTAATTATTTGTGCCTTCAACATGCCACTCACATTTGAGCCGCATTCATTTTTGGCTCTGAATGCTTATATGTAACTAATGGCTTCATCTGAGGGGCTATGATGTTAGGGTTGAAGAACAAAAAATCTTGCCTGTCCTTGGGAATCAATTCGTTTAAATAGTTTGCATGTGATAATACTTAAGAACAAGAACCTATCTTCGATATTAAAGTTGGGTAAATTTGAAATTGTAAAAAGTAGTTTTGTAAATTATTCTCCTCATTGGATGGCCAAATCATCTTAAAGTTTAATATACTTAGGAGGGGTAAATTTTAATTATTTATGCCTTCAACATGCCACTCACATTTGAGCCGCATTCATTTTTGGCAAAAGCCAGCAGTGCAGTCATCAGAATTACTCGCAGAGGACTTCAGTGAAGGACTTTTCTTGGCTTTGATGCCATATTGAATGACATTTAAAAGCTAAAGCAGTTATAAAGGGATATATTTAAATATGTTTTCCTTTAATGCTCCTCTTTTGCACCACGTTCCTATATAAGAATTTTTCTTACAGTTTCGTCATTACACGTTGAATTTTCTATAAGTTCTTTAGTTGCTCGTTAAACACGTGATGAATAGCCGTACTTTTGTAGGCTGATGTATATGAAGATGCATCGGGAGTTTGTGCTGCCTTCATTTCGAATGTGGATGATAAAAATGACAAAATGGTGGAGTTCAGAAATATGTCATATCACCTGCCATCATGGTCTGTTAGCATTCTACCAGATTGCAAAAATGTAGCATTTAACACAGCAAAGGTAATGTTTAATAGTTCTTTGCAATTACATCAGGTTGATTGTATAGAATGTTTTTAGTAACTTGTTATAGTAATGAGCCGTTAATCACTTTGGATTTACTCAAACTCAAGCTTAATGAATAAACCCATCAATTAAATATGGGAAGTACATAAATAAAAGATGGAGTTCATCTTCCCCAAGGGATTATGAGATCATTGTTGGATTGCTGGAGAAGAGTCCCTTTTAAACATAAATGTTGCTTATGAATTATTTGGAAAAGGGAAATCAAAATGTAAGTTTTAATTAGAACATTCATGAATATGGAGTATGGTATTCAACACATACAGTAAACATGGTTGTTCCCCGAAAGAAAGGAAGAATACAAAAATAATAAAAAAATATGGTAGGACACACCTGATAAAATTTTATCAAATATTTCTTTTATCAATAATACGGTTATAAAGTTTCTTGACCGATTCTTTTTCTTATTCAATTACTATGATATGACTCTTTGTTATATCTTCTCCCTTTTGATTTAACCAGGTTGGGTCTCAAACTTCCATGGTTGAGATGATACCAACAGATTTGCAACCTTCAACTAATTTGCCAAATAAAGACTTGAAAGGTCTTCAATGGGATGTATTTGTGGAGAAAGCTGGGATATGGGCTGATGCCGACTTCAGTATAAATGGCTTCGTAGATCACATCAACACTACAAAAGATACTACAGACTACCTCTGGTATACGACAAGGTAGTTTTTATTTTTCAGAGTCTCAGTGATCATAAACAGCATTTTTTTATGGACAATACTACATGTACATCCACTTTTTTACCTAATAATACCTACACTCACAATAGAGTGTGAGGACCACACATTTGGGAATTTTTTATTTATGTGGGCCCCGCACGCATGTTAGAGGGTGTAACATTTTCGATATAAAAAATTCGGTACAAATGGAATTGTCCTTTTTTTATTTAAGTCAAATGTTTTGATCTCATTTTGCAACCATCGTGTATTCGTTTGGTAATTTCAATTTTGACTTAAATAAAGCCTTATCCGATTGGATACATTGTACTTTTGATTTGTGCATATGATACAAAAATTTTCAAAATCTAATGGATTATTTCATAAAAGGAAAAATTTATCGATTGGTATTTTTTAAAAATATGATATTCTTGAAGGACTGATGTTTTGTTATGTCCTATATACGGGTATTAGGTTTTGATTATAAAAAATCAATTGTCGAGCCCTAATTTTTGAAGAGAAACATCAAAGTGACTTCCACTGCTTATTTCTAGATAGTTTTATATGGTTCTGCTCTTATGGAATGACACGCCAAAATTTCCTTTCTGTACCTTCACTGCCCATGAATATCTTTGTTAACCAATTCATGTAATTTGACGCTTATGTCCATAATTTAATATGTTACATGTTCTCTAGCTGTGAGAATGTTAAAACAAATCTAGTTCTGGTTGGATTAATTGTATGAAAAGTTGGCAATAATGACTTCATGAAAAATAAAGAGTTGTATTTGAAAACATATTCACGAAAAGCTCTATGAAAAGCCCGTTCACGTAACATTTGACAAGATTTGGCTGAATTGTCCCCTTCGTTTGGGATTGCTTTCATTAAATATAAATTGTGTACAATCTAAATATGGTAACTAGCTAATTACAATAATTTACAATCAAATATATAGTTATTTATAGTATAGATGCAATTTCCGTAATCTTCATCAGTCCTTCTTCAATCTCATTCACAACATTAACACTTCAACCGAATTACTCTGGGGAATTATAGGCCACGTGCAAATGCCGTAATAGAAGGATGGTAGCACAAACGTCTCATATCACATGGTGTAGACTTCTTTTAATTAGTGAATTGGACTTGGGAGAACCGAATGGTTTCATTATCAAGTTTCAAATCTCATCAAATGATTAGAGCTATTTGAAAGTTGGCCTTTAGAATTAACAAACACGTCACTGTAAGTTCAGTGTAGATGTAGAATTGTTCCAGCTCCATAAGAAATGAAAATTCATTACATCAGGAATTGAACAGACTTCGGTTTTTGACCATTTTTTCCTTATTGTCAATTCCAGAAAATTATTGCAAATATTATTAACTCCACTGCTATGAGGAAACATCTCATATGCAATCGATATTAATTTGCATGGTCTATAAGTGGAAACATCCCATATGCAATTGATATTAATCTTCATGCCTGTAAGGCTAACTCTAGACCCTCATAAATTTGCTTCCATGACAGTTTACTTGTTGACAAGACTGAAGGGTTCACCGGAAATGGAAGCAGTCCAATACTTATCATTGAATCAAAGGGTCATGCCTTGCACGTTTTCGTCAATCAGAAGCTTCAAGGTCATTTCCCATTCTTCCATTTCTTGAGATATTATAACATTTAACGTAGGCTAGGAGTTGTTAGCTCATGTTATCGAACTCCGAGAATTTAACTACTCTTCCTTAATGGCTGTGATATCCTGAAGCATATAGTTAGTTTGTTCTCTTCAGCTAGTGCATCTGGGAATGCCACAGTTTCTCCCTTCATAATTAGAAGTCCCATATCTCTCAAGGTAGGGAAGAATGAGATTGCTCTACTAAGCATGACAGTTGGTCTACAGGTAAATAATTAATCTGTTTATTTAGTTGCCAATGTTTTATGGCATTTCTATATTATTTGACACTTACAGAAAGTAACACCTCACAAATTATAGTCAGCAATCTCAATGGTGGAAGAGTGGTCACATGAACAATATTAAGAGCATGTTTGACTAAGCATAAAAGGTGCTTAAAAAAACATTTTTTCAAGAAGTATACAGACATACTTCCCAAAAAGCTGCTTTTAAGCACATTTTAAGCTTAGTCAATCATGCCCTAAAGCTGAATAGTTGAGGTATTACATGAAGCTGAAATGTAAACAGATTCAATAACAGAAATTTAGAAAATTAATTTGGCGTGTTCCTTACGTGAAACAGTAACTGTGTAAATATTAGTATATATTCCTGATTTAGGAATACCATGATTGATTTGTTTAATTAGCCTTAATTAGTTAATTCTTTGCAATTAGCATCAATTTGCAATTGTTACCTTTTGTGTTCGTCTCCTATTCCTATAAAAGGATGGCATATTGTACAGTTTATACACACCTCAGAATATACAGATATTTTTCACTTCATTCTCCATACTTTTCTTATTCCAACATGGTATCAGAGCCATCTATTCTTCGAGTTTAATTTTTTAATATCAGAAACGGAATCCACTCCCCTCTCTTTTCTTATCGTGTTTCTGGTTCTTAGATCTCATCGTTCTTTCATCAATTCGAGGCTTTTTTTCTTCGATTTTTGGTTCTTTAGTACCTCTAATCGATTCGCCCCTGATTCATTTGGTGGAAAGAACGTGACTTCCATTTGCTTTGATTCGGTTAGCATAATTCATTTATGGCTTTCAGTTAGGACATTAACATTACTCGTCCTATCGATATTGTTTTGGGTTGTACCAACTACAATATTTGGGCCCAACAGATATCGGTCTTCCAAAACTTCCCAAATTTCGAAATGCCAAAGTTGCTTCGGATTTTTTGGGAAATCGATACAATTGATCTAGTGACGCCACTCTCTAATTTTAGTTGGAGTCCCGATTGTATAAATTGCATCAAAAGCTTGGTCAATCCATTGTTGAGTTTCGCTCTCAGGTTAGTAGTCTTTGGGATTAGCTTTCTCAGGCTAATCCATCTTTTCCTGATGATTAATATACCGAACTCTTCTTAAAGTACCAAGATTGTTGATAGTTCATCCATTTTATACATATTCGAGATGACTCTGAGCTAAGAAGCATTTCGACACGAGACGTCGCTGACACGTTGATTAAAATATTATTTTTAGCCTATTTTAATTTAATAGTCTATAGTAATAATTTCTTATACTTATCGTATCATATATATATATATAAAATTAAATAATAAATAGAAATCAAACTTGACATTAACTTCATACATGTTTGTTAGTAACACAAATTCAAAAAGTAAAAACGAAATTAATTACATCAATCATCTTGAACCTCTTCAACATCTTCATCTTCGTCATCCACAAATACTATCGTCTCCAATTCTGGTTCATCTAGAGACAAATTAGCAACTTAAAGCACACTATCATCTTCAAATGTATCGAATTCATCTCTATCGATATCCCACATTTTAGTCTTTCCTTGTGAGTATTGTGCACTCCTCCTTGACAAGAGACGAAGACTAAATCTTCTACACCATTTAGAGTTAGCTTATTCCTTTTGAGAGAATGCAAAAGGGAATAAGTACTCCAATTTCGCTCACAACAAGATGAAGAAGATGGTTGCCCCAGTAATTTCAAGGCATAACTTTGAAGCATAGGTGTGCAAGCGCCATAAATAACCCACTAAGTCTTCGGGTCCAAACGGTACTGATCATGGATAGATTCAAAAATCACTTCATCTTCCATAGTTGAGAATTTAGCATACTCCTTATTCACCATATTATGCTCTTCATTTGACAAGTACCTCTTGAAGCATTTTATTCTTTCTCTTGAAATCTATACATCTCTGTGGAGCAAGTCGTGTGGGATTCTCACTAAGCCATTCTTCGCTATAGTACCTAAACAAGAGAAAAAAAATTAAAAAATTGACAATTCATTTAATAACTAACTAAAAATATTAAACATTATAAAATGTAAATAAACAATAAATGTACGAATTAGGTTTAAAAGTTACTTTGGATTTAGAGAATGAGACAAAAAATTAAGTGGAGTGTTATTTTTGTTCCAACAATCTACAAGTATCCGATGAACAACATTGTAGAATGATGATTCCTCTTATTGAACTTTTTTTTCATGCCTATAAATTATTCCCCTCACTTTCTCAATCATTGTATCCCACATGTCGTAAACCAAGTGAAAACAAGTTTTATCTATATCACAAAATCTAAGCATGTCATAAATGGGAGAAGTGAAGGAAAGAACATAATGTTACGTTGTAACCCTCAAGCGTATGGGATCGTTGACAAGTAATAAAAATTAGCGAGTCTTAAGTTTATCGTTACCACAAGGAATAATGTCTAGTATCTAGTTCAATAACTTTTTATCAAATTCGAAGTCATGTAATATCAAAAGAGATGGTTTGTATATTTTCTATACTAATCCTACTGAGAAAGCAAATAAAGTATTTATCGAATATGTGAATGTTTGTATTGTTGAATCCCCTATTGCCATTTAATTTAATTTTTAATTCGTAATCTAGTAAATTCATACATTCAAGACAATCGATAATCCACTTTTATTCAATATTTTTTCCAAGATATGTTAAACCTATGTTTAACACGGCCATTCCTAGTCCGAATTTATATGAAAAACATGCATTGATTCATATGATTTATCACATATGATTGCACATGCCATAAATATTATTCTTAATACCTATTGTCCATGTGTTGATTTTGCTGCATTAGACTTATTGTGAGTATTCCTACATTACAACAAGTAACTTACTATCTAATTGATGATCAAATAATTAAATAGTTCAATGGGAATGCAAAACCAATCCAGAAAAATCAAGAAATACTAAACTAATTGTCTTTGATTAACATAAACAAACAATATGATTCATCATTCATCCAATACAAAGAAAAAATTAGCCTATTAATTAAATTATACAAGATAATATGGAAAAACATAGCCCATATCAAGAAAGGATGCAAGAGAGTGGAGAAATCCACTCTCTTGATTGAATTCTTGATTTTGGTTGAATAATCTTCAAGAATATTAAGTAATTTGCCTTTGTTTGATAATCAAGCGTTTTTCTTCGCCTTCAAAATATTTAGAATATAGAGATTTTTAGGTCTCAAGAGGTCTTCCACGTTCTGGTTGAGTTTTGATATTTAAAAGATGTTAAAAAGATTGCATTGAATTGTTACCAAAACAAAAATAAGGAAAATTGGATTTTACCCATTTTTTTACACTGAGGTGCGCGCCCTGGCTATGCCTAGGCACGCACCTAGCTTGTTTGGGGCACCTTGGGAGGCGCGATCCTCCTTTGCAAGCCTAGGCGTGCTTAGACTTATTCCGAGCAGCTTTCAACATTTTTGTCATAACTTTCTCTCCTGATATTCGATTAAGGCGATTCAAGGTGCGTTGGAGAGATTATTCAAAGGGCTACAATTCTTATTTAGATATCATTTTCCAATTCAAATTTTCTTTCCATGCAAAAAATGAGCTTCAATTTGAAGCAGAAAATTCGGAATACAACTCTTTCGGCTAGAAATTGTGTTTGATAATACTTTGACTATATTTCATCATTTTGGCTTCTTTTCTAATCCAGTTGACACCTACCACTCTCGAATCTTCATCATGAGGTCCCAACTTTTGAGTATTTGCACTTTAGTCTCCGACCTTTGGATTTGCTTCATTTTAGTCCTTTTTCGTTCTTTCTTTCAATTCTTCGTCTAAATATGAGTTTTTCCTAACAAAAGCAATAAATAACAAATTAGGCACTAATCTGTCTAAAGAATAACTAAATATCATCATTTAAGATCCCCAATAAGTGCAAAAACTACACTTATCACATAACTTATAGAGTCCCACCAAAGATTATCAAGCACTTTCAACTTCAAAAACTTGCATTCGTCATGTCATCTTCTCAATAATATGACCATTTTTCACTAATAACCAAAGCTTGAAGACTACGTTGGATAAGTTTAAATCTTTTTAACATGACAATAATAGAAGCAAATCATGTCACCGCTATGGAAAGTAACTTCAACGACACAAATTTGTTAAACATTGCTAGTCTCATAGAATAGATCATGATAAAAAAAAAAAAAATTACAATCATTACATCATCATGAAGACTAGTAATCCAATTGCATTCCTCATATGTGATCAAATTATTTTCAACATCCTTTGTAGCATAAATGTTCTTTAAAGCAAGATTTAGTTGTGTACAACACATGGTGTCCAAAAAATATGAGGATATTCCAATTTAATTATTTTCTCGACACCTTTGCAATTTGGAGCATTATCGATTATGTAATGGCCCAATTTTTTTTATTTAAATCGTTACTAAAAGTTTCATCTAACTTAAAAAAAATGGCATGCAATAAGTATAAAATTATGTAACTTTAGTTTACCCACTTTTAAATAGAATAATTCCATATTCTTAAAAAAATGAGGATGCTATAACTTATTCATTTCATTGTTAAATAAACATTTCAAATAATAGAGCTATGGCACAGACAGTGTGAGAGATAATGTGGGTGTATCAGCTCTTCACTGAAATCGGTCTTAAGGCTTCAATACCAGCAAAGTTGTGGTGTCACAATCAAGCTGCACTTCATATTGCTTCTAATCCTGTGTTTCATGAACGAACTAAGCATATTGAGATTGACTGTCATTTTGTTCGTGAAAAGATACAACAGAATTTGATCTCTACAGGATATGTGAAAACTGGAGAACAACTATGAGATATTTTCACAAAGACTCTAAATAGAATTCGAGTTGATTATATTTGTAACAAGCTGGGCATGAGTAATATCTATGCTCCAGCTTGAGGGGGAGTGTTAGAAAGTGTAAATAAATTATAGGCTTAATTATGGGGTTTCCTAATATAGTCTCCTCAATATGTATATATGTGTGTGTGTGTGTATATATATTTTATATATATATATAGTTCCTATGAATAAAAATTATCAAGAAATCATTTTCTTCTCTTCTTTCAATGGGATTCATTGTGACAATAATAGTGTCATTCAGATTGCACACAATGATTTTTTCATGAGCGCACGAAACATATTAAAATAGATTGTCATTTCATTCATCTTCATATCAGGCGAGATACTCTTCGAATACATTATGTTGCTTCTGCTAATTAGCTTGCTGACATCTTCACCAAGGCCCATCCTCTTGGATGTCATCGTGATTTGGTTTACAAACTCAAGTTGGCATCTTCGATCCCATCTTGAGTTTGAGGGGGGTGTTATATATATTAGTACATATTCCTAACTTAAGAATATCTTCCTAAATCAGGATTGATTTATCTTATTAGCTTTAAGTAATTAATTCTTTGTACTTAGCACTAATTAGCATCAATTTGTAATAATTACCTTTTATGATCGCCTCCTCTTCCTATAAAAGGACGGCATCTTGTACAGTTATACACACTTCATAATATACAAATATTCTCCACTTATCTCTTCTTTCTCCATGCTTTTCTTATTTCAACAGTAACATTAATTAAAGATATAGAACTAGACATAAATAGTTGCGTATAACTTTCCCTATATATGTTGACGTGGCAAAAATAAAAATTGACTCCTTATCGTTACACAGAGCTAGGGCAAGGAAATTCAGTAAATATATCTGAGTGCAATTTATCATGTACTGATATTCACTCATGATGACAAAAAATAGTCTGGACTTGCATACGATGCGTCTAGGTTATAATAAAAACAAAAATTGAAGTAGTGTTTTCAATTTTATTTGGAATCAGCTAATGAGTCCATACTAGCAATTCTGTTCAATCCAGAGGTAACTTTTGTGGGAAGTTATCGAATTTACAATTTCTTATATATCATAAGAAAATAATTTTCTATTTTAATTACCTCTTACACAAACTCTTTTTGGTTTGTAGAATGCAGGAGCATTTTATGAATGGATTGGAGCTGGTCCTACCCAGGTCAGAATTGAGGGGATGAAGAATGGGACAGTAGACTTGTCCTCAAGTAAATGGACTAACAAGGTATACTTCTTCTATTTTTCCTTCTTTTCCATACTTTTCTTTATGTTCGGAGTTTACCACCTCCAGTTTGCATCCCCTTGACATCTAATTTAATGTTGTTCAATGGCAAATCTGGCATTTGGGAATGGGTCCTAATGTTAGTATTAAAACAAATGATATAGTAAATAAATTGGAGGACCTATTGAGAGAACTTACATGAACTTTTCTGAAAATTCTATATTATATTTTAAACGTTACAAACTTCTTGATTTTGGGTTTGACTCTGTTGCTTTTGCTATACAGTGAAAAAGTGGATAAAAGTTGTGTCTAATGAAATGTGCGGTTAAAAATGAAGTTTGATGAGCTTTTTTAGCAAACAAAAGCTTTACCAAATAAACACTTAATTTTTCTCTCTCCGTAGTATTAGGGCTAAATTTGGAAATTTTTCAGCCTTGTTAGAATTTTAAGTGAAAATAGGAATAAGACTTTTAATTTTTTGATAATTGAGATATATTGAATTTCCCATCCAAATTTCGTTTCTCTATCTACTTTTGCTCTCATGTTTTGCATCGATATTTTTCTGAGAAACAAGACTGCACATTGCGACAATTTTCCAATGGAGCACTCATATTAGCAGAAGCTATTATATAACTTCTTTATGTTGGAAATTCCCGTCTTGGAAAAATGTGTAATATTGTATAATTAAACACAAACTATTTTGCTTGTTTCTTTATTTTTAAGGGGCATTGAAATGGGAGAACTGAAGTGTCAAGTAGGGGTAGCTTTAATATTGCATTAGACAGAACTTAGCCTTGAATTGTGAGCTCAAGTATCTCATTAATTTTGACTAAACACAATGAATTTGGATTTCCGAAGGTAATAGATATAATTAGAATAAACCTGTGGCAGTTAGTTTTTCCTTGAAAGATGTAGTCTCGGTATCAGTAAGTTTTCCAGTTTCTGTAATCAATAATAGATAGTGGTAAACTCTCACCAGCGATTTGTTTAAGCTAGTATATGATTCACCAAGGTTGACCTAAGTGAGTAGCATTAGGAATTTAACGACCCTAATCTGAGATAGGATGTTATCTAACGGGCTTTGTCCGTACTTATGAAGGCCTTCAGAGCACCTGTAGGATTATTATTTTAGTTAATGTGAACCAAAATATCAGAAGTAGAGTAGAGCTTCACCGACATCAGGTTTAGAACATTATGGAAATTTTCTAAAACCATTATTGTTCATTTGATTTTGTATTTTCAGATTGGATTACAAGGAGAAAACTTGAGGATATATGATTCGATCGGTTTGAATGGCGTGAACTGGGTATCGACATCAGAACCACCAAAAGAACAGCCCCTCACATGGTACAAGGTAAAAACTTAGGAAAATCATTTGCTAAAACTTTGAGCTAATTATGATTGCTTCTGGAATGATTTTATATTGTCTTGTTTGATAAGATATAAATTTATTACCACATTACAGGCTGAGGTGAACCCTCCACCAGGGGATGAGCCCATTGGACTTGATATGATTCACATGGGGAAAGGACTGGCCTGGTTAAATGGACAAGAAATTGGAAGATACTGGCCTAGAAAGTGCTCCAAACATGAAGAGTGTGTTCAACGATGTGATTACAGAGGGAAATTTAGCCCTGATAAGTGTAGCACAGGGTGTGGAGAACCATCACAAAGATGGTGAGCTCATAAAATAATATCAAAAGAATGAATCATTACGAATTCTCCTTGTATGCTCCTAGTGCAAAAAAAAATAAAAATAAAAAATCAATGATTTTGCTAGCAGAATCCCTAGAAAGCTACCTGAAGAGTGCATATTAGGTTGTATTGCTCTAGCTTTCTGAAATTTATCATGGTTTCATCATATCCATAAATTTACTGAAGTGTGTAAAGTTTTAAAATGAGAAGTTGCAGCACATAAACATAATGGAGAGACTTAACTAACATTCACCATCTGAGGAATCCCAGGGTGATCACTGGTGTTTAGGTCTGCAACCCAATGGCTATTGGTTTGTGTTTGTTGGCTTTTGTATGGCATCAAAGATAATAATTTGCTGATTTATAGTTTTGTGGGGGTATGTTATTGGGTGGAGTAGTTATGTCTGGTTTTGTTCATTGATATTGCTGGTCCACACAAGTGTTGGTCCAGATTGGTCAGCTTAGAGATCTGTTTGGTGGTTTGTCTGTTGCATGAGATTCTCCACTCAGCATCGGTTTTAGGCTCCAACTACTGTACATATCAGCAAGTTAGTGTGGTTCAGCTATAAAATAATGTGGCATGGCTAGTGCTATGCTTTTTCATGCATCATAAACTCCATTTTCTAAAGCACCCAAAGTTTCCTACACTTATAATCTTGGTTTAAGGTATATTTTGATGGCCCATTCAGCAAATCTTACTGAGATATCATCTGGTTATCCACTTCCCTGAAGCTGATGGAGGTTTTCACAAGCAAGTTGTTTCTTGTCATGAGAAGTTTTATTCTGTCTCCGTTTATCTGATAATCCTAACTAGGCTTTTATTTTACAATTTCCTTCCTCAAATTAGATCTTCGAAACTGCAGATCAACATGAAGGCCTTAAAGTTCTTTTTGTTGTTCCTTTTCTGTCTCTCTAATTTGACTATGAGTTCAATTTCTCTTTTTCTCTCTTTTGGATAGGTATCATGTTCCAAGGTCTTGGTTCAAGGCATCAGGAAACATCTTGGTGATCTTTGAAGAGATTGGCGGAGATCCTACTTCAATTAGATTCTCGAGGCGAAAAATTTCAAGTGTATGCTCTCATATCTCAGAAAATCATCCTTCTTTGGACTTTGTACGCTTGCAAAAAGATGGAGCTGGAGATTACAAAAATAAAGCTACTGTCAGGTTGAAGTGCCTCAAGAACACTCGAATCTCTGCTGTTAAATTTGCCAGCTTCGGGAATCCTGTGGGAACATGTGGATCTTATGCTCAGGGAGAGTGCCACGATCCTAATTCAATTTCCATAGTAAAAAAGGTGAAACAAATTTCTGAGATAAATGATGTTAAACCAGTTTACTTGCTGTTTCAATGTGCATTTTTTCTTCTGTTAAAATGGATTTCTTTCTTTAAACTAGTCAAATTTAAATGGATTTCAATGGGATGACGAGTTACTTCATTGTAGCTCTTTGGGTGCTCTAGTCGCAAACCCATATTCAGAATTTTTATCGCGTAATGACTTGCTATTGCTGCTGTGCAGGTTTGCCTAAACAAAACTGAATGTGCACTGGAACTAACAAAAGATAATTTCGACATGGAACTGTGCCCCAGTTCAGTGAAGAAACTCGCTGTTGAAGTGGCGTGCACCTGATCCAAATTTACTTGATCAGTTGAGATAATTATTCTAAATTTCCACCTTGCAGCAGGAAAGCTGCAGGTTTGTCTTTATTTCTTTTCCTTCTCGAGCGAGTTCTTATCAGTTGATCGATGGCAATAGTAGTTGGTGTTGTACACTGGGTCCGTCTGGAGCAATTTTTAGCGACTTTTAAGCAAAAAAAATTAATGTTATAAAGTACACACGGTCCCTCCTGAATTGATTAAAATATAATTTGATATTAAACTTACTTGATGCTAGATAATCATGCTTGGTCCTCCTACTTTGCTCCTCGATGAATTAGTATCTATGTTTTTTCTATTATTTTCTCAATTTGTCTATATCAACATCGAGAATTGGTATCAAAGCTGTTAAAGAAAGACTGTAAATTACTATAAGCCAGCAGGCTTTAAATCATCTCTAAGGGCTTGCTTAGGAGTTTTACCGTTCCGATTATGAGCGTTTTTAAAATATTGGTTTTGTGCATTCATAAACAGATCGATTTTGAATGGTTTTAGTAACAATTTTTAAAATTGTCCAACATATACTTAGGAATTTATTATTCACCAGTCCTGAAAAGTTTTTTAAAAGAATAAAATTATGTATGTCATTTAGGGTTCATTTGATTGGTAAAGGTGAAAAGGCTTTCTAATTTCATGTAAGTTGGTAAATAAAAATTCAAGTATTCCATAGGAATGCATTTTTCATTGAAAAAAAAAAAAAAATTGTCCAAAATTAAGCTTAAAGTGGTTGTATCTTGAAATTCGAATTTCATTTTCACTTTCGCATCAAACCGCCAAAGTCGAAATTAAATTTCTCGGATGTGTCATTTTCCATGGAATTTAAACTAATCAGGCGGATCCTTAGTTTAAAAAAAATTATATGGAATTTTTTTACTTATAAGTGATATTTTATTTATAGATAATTTTTTTACATATAAATTAATATTTAATTTTAAAAATTAAATAAAATTAAATTTTTAATTAAATTTTTAAGTTTATATTTTTTTACTTATAAGAAACTTTTACAATTATAAGTTAATATTATAAATAACTTTAAGTGATTATTTTACTCGGAAGTAACTTTTTACATTTTATAATTATTTTGTCTTAGTTATAATGTAATTTTTCTTATCTTACAAGTAATATTTTACTTATAAGTATTTTTTTAATATAATATAATTTTTTAAATTATAAATATTTTTTAGTTAATATATTTTAATTTACAATTTAATTTTGAACAAAATAGGTTGATTGAAAATAATTATTTTATAAAGGGTAAAATTAAAAGAAAACAAGATAAATGACTAAAATTTTTCTATTTGGTGGGTTGAAAGAACCACTTAAAATTACACTACACCGACTTTGATTGGTTTTTAAACCATCCAAAATTGGTGTCTAAAAAAATAGCAAATACCGATTTTCAAACCCCTTGTAAATGGTGTCACCCAAAACCACCCAAAACTAGTGAAAAAAAAAATCCCAAGCACGCCCAAAGGACTGTAAATCAGGGCTGTATCATGTATCAATCAGTATAAATAGGGCACTAAATCAGCTCTTTGGGTTGAAAATTAGGGCTACAAATCACTGTAAATCAGGGCTGTAAAATATCTCTATGACTGTAAATTAAGGCTGCAAATTAGTATGTATATTTTCTAGAGTGGTATTCTCTAATAAGGGAGAAGAATATTTTCTCACAAAAAAAAATCTCTATTTTGTCATGGTGTTAAAATCGCAATTATGAAAACTCTTGTTAAGTTCTTAGTTATTCTTGATATTGTACACACCCTTTTATTAGAGTCATCTATGCCCTTTCAGTTTTGGTGTGAAGTTGTTTCAACTACTGTCTACCTCATTAGTTGATTGCCTTTCCCCTCGTTGAACCATGTATCCCTCTTTACTAGGTTATTTGGTCATCCTCCAAAATATTCTAACCCTTATACATTTGGTTGTGTATGCTATGTTCATCTTCTCGCATACACACATACAAAATCACAGCTCAGCCAGACCAATGTGCTTTCTAGGATATTCTTACACCAAAAATGTTATATTTGCTATGATTTAAAATTAAGTCATATTTTGGTTTCTAGAAATGTAATTTTTTTCTAGAAAATCAGTATTTTTCACCACTCACCTAGATCTTCCTTCTCCTTCATTTTCTGTTTTGCCATTTGTGAGAAATAAATGAGAATTTTTAATATGGAAATATACGAACAAGAATACAAGATTTACGTGAAAACCCAAGATGAAAAAAACCACTAACAGAGGAGGAGAAAAACCACTATATTCAAGGATGATTATAAAAGTTGGATGACTTTAAGAGATATAATTACTCATAATATATATATATGTATAAAGAAGAGTCTAACATATGGTGGAGTTTTAATATAACAGGCCTAACAAATAATCGAGTGTTTAAGGTAAAATATGAGTGAAAAAACAGCCAAAATCTCGACTGGATTTTGCACCAAATAACACAACTGCTCAAGCACCCATGGCGTAGCCAGCGAGCTGGTGATGTTGCCGAAAAAGATGCTCGAGCACCATTTGCGCGGTTGGAGAGCGCTCTTCACGTGATTTCTTCTTATTATTCATATTTGACTTCTTCAAGGTATACTACAGACTCCTAATAGAAATTAGGTCACAACCGAACTCTAATAAATCTCCATTTTGATATGAAATTCAATGCGAGGAATAAAACTTCATTATTCGACAAAAAACTCTCAACCTTTTCCACAAAAAGTCTCTAAGGGCAAACTCAATAACAAATACCAACCAAGTTCAAGCAATGATCAAATTTGACTATAAGGAGTGACTTGGTCAGCAGGATTATCTTGGGTGCCAACTTTGTTCATAACAATATCAAATTCTTCACTAAGCTGGGCTTTCAACATAACTAACAGCCTGTGTAGAAGGTTCTTCAATGGAATCAATTCCTTCGACCACACTCAAGCATAAGCAACCAAACCAGCCTCACCGTACCTTTGTGGAGGTCTGGGTCTGTCTTTAGCACTAGAATGTCGTGGTACTAGTGGCGGTGGCGACAAAGCTACACTACCCTACTTTTGAACTAGATTGATATGTAGACTTTAGTATAGACCCTCACCAAACTCAAATTCTACCCATGTGTTATTCTGCTGATTTGTATCAATAATCTGCAAGACATATAACCGAGCAAACCTTCTTTGCCTTTTCATCACAACATGGGCACATTTGCTAACCTTCATAACTCCATCTTTATTAGTGTACTTGTACTCTTTTGAATTAAGGGTACTCAAGAAGATCATATTTCTCTTCATATCCGAAACATGTCTCACTTCACCAAGTATCCTGACAGTCTCATCAAACATCTTAATTCTGATCATTCCAATACTAGTTACCTTACAGGTTGCATTATTTTCCATTATCACAACACATTTGAAAATTATTTTATATGTTGAAAATCAATCTCGATTAGGACACATATGAAAAGTACAAGCTATATCAAGAATTCATCCTCGCAAGGTTTAGAGTCATCGTTAGAAATAACTAGAAGTTCTTTATCATTGTAGCAATCTTCTAAAATACTGGCTTCACCTAATTTTTGGTTGTTTTTTATTTCTGATTTGTATCATCTCTTTTATCCTTATTCTGCAAGTTATAGCAATCAAATTTGACGTTCCCATTTTTTCTTGAAATAATTTCAGATTTTATTGTTGTAATTAGACTTCGATATGCTCCTCACATAATCACCATGAACAACAATGCCCTTTGCCTAAGCCTCAAATCTAAACACAAGCTGCTTCATCTTCTCATTTGAACACTGCATCATATACTTCATCTATAGTAATAGTATCACGATAGTTTAAATTAGTATCTCTGAAAGACATATGAAGAAAGCAGCGATCATAACAATATCAACCTTAAATCTTTTTCATCATACTTAACCTCAAAGGTCTGTAGATTAGCGACAATTTCATTAGAGATAGTTAGGTGATCTTTTATATATGTTACTTTATCATGCAATGAGAATACAATCCCTACTTCAGATGCAAACTATTAATTAAACTATTTGATAAGTGTGTTCTATACACTTATTTAGGGCTCAAAATATGGACAGTTGTTGGTAAATATATTGAAATATGGCTTAATTCTATATATATTTTATTTTGTACGATAACATTGATGAATAAGGTGAAATTTAGGAAAAAGAAGCGAAAAATGATTAAAATGAAAGAAAATTAAAGTTCAGAGACCGAAGTGAAAATATTCGATAGATGACCCGGAAGAAGAAATGAAGATGTGAAAGAATCAAAAACCAATTGAGTAAAGGAATGAAGTGTTAGAAGAAGAAGAAGTGAGAAAAAAGATCAAGAAGCGAAAGAAGGGAGTTCAGGGATTAAAACAGAACTTGTGGATTTTAAGTTTAACTACGCAGTCGCATAGTATAAATACAATGCAGTCGCATGGTTAGATTCAGGGAATTGAAGAAATGAATTTCATTGATCTATAAGGTTGCATGGGAGTGTACTATACGGTCGCATAGTACATTTTTTGGAAAAAAAAATCTGATTTCCTTATATAATTCCAATTTCTAGGGAAACAAATATAGGGACGTCTTTTAAAGATATAAGGCCATCTAGAACTGGTTATCACGTATTATAACATTTTCTACGAGATTTTGAGAAGCATAGAAGGAGGCAAAAACACGAAGATCGATTCCAATACGCGAAGATTCAATTGAAGCTTTATTTTGGTGATGTCGATTCTTCAATTTTTATTTTGTTTTCTTCTTCATAACACGTTAGGCTGGTTTTTTGTGTGTTATGAGAACGATGAATCATGTAATATGAGTTTTTAATCTTTAATTTTACATATTTGACATTGAAAGTACGTTTTTGGATATTGAATGATTCATATGATTTTTTTCTCTACAATTATTGTGCATGGTAGTTGTGTGAATCTGGTGGCTTATTTTATGCATTGGGAAATCGGAAGAAGGGAAATATGTTCGACATATATAAATTCTTATAGGGTCCGATAGGGATAGAAATATACCGCCATGCGCTATGTGAATCTTTAAATGTTTATAAAAATTCATGCATTCTTGTATATTCATATCCGTCATGGGAATATAGATGGGTCATGTATGAGAGTATGTTTAACATTACTTGAGAGAGATTGTTAAATATAATAGAAATAATGATTCGTCAAAATTCAATCGTATTGTCGAAGTGTAGAACTAAGGTTAAAAATGATTATTGTATGTGAATTTGGAATCCTAGTGCGTTTGTCATTTATTATGGATCCTAGTGCGTTTGTCATTTATTAAACACATCAATTTGCATTTAGTATAATTTGCATTTAGTTTAGTTAATTTGCTCGTAATTACATAAGTAGATTAATTTATTCATAATTTTGTCACAAACAACATATCATATTATTCTTGTTTCGGTTAAGGTTGCGATAATTAAAATTAAACTAAATCAATCTCTGTGGGACAACGCTTGGACTCAACTTCACTTTATTACTTGTTATCGAATCATACACTTACAGTGATTGTAATTCGAAATATACTTTCGTGAGCACTATTCATAATGCATAACTGGTTCAATTTTAACTATAACGCAATGTTGATTTTTTCTTTTAGAACGTCCTGAATAATTTTATTTGATAGATGAAGATGAATTTGAAATAGGGCCTTTCGATCCTTACGTTGTTTCTCCTACTGCATCTAAATTGAAAGCAGCTTATCAAACCCTATCAAAGCATCATTCAAGTCCATCTGAGCGAGCACTATTCGTATCTTCACCTACAATAATGAAAATCTAGTATTACGAGCCAAACGTGGAATATTGAATTTCATAGTTGCCATAACAAGAAACAAACCTCGCTTAGATACCAGTTTGTTAGACATAAATGAGAATTGACAATATAAAAATATAAGAACAAGAGCAAAAGATTTATATGAAAACTCAAGATGGGAAAACCATGGCCAGAGAAGAGAAAATTCTCTATATGAAAAAGTGGTCATAAAAGTTGAATGGTCTCAAGATGTAATTACTCATTATATATACAATACAAAGAAGAGCTTAACATATGATGGAGTCCTAATATAAGATGCCTAACAAATAATTGAGTGCTTGATATAGAATAAAAGTGAAAAAACTATCAAAATCGTGACTAAGGTTTGCACCAGAAAACACCATTGCTTAAGCGATGGTCTAGTGATTAGCAAGTAGTGTATCCACCGTAGGAGTCCCCATGGTGCGGCCAATGAGTAGTGATGTTGTTGAAAAATATGCTCGAGCCCCATCTAGCACTTAACCGCTCATCTTCAAGCAATTTCTTCTACATCGGGTTTGTAGATCCTTATATAGGTTTGGTTTCACTCCTCCTTTATCCTTGATAGTTACACTGTCTTTTATTCATATTCCCTCGTACTATAATTAGGCAGTTGAGCATGAGTGTTGTCTAGAAAGCTATTGAAACAAAATTTCTCGCATAGTTGCAATTGAAGAAAATCAGACTTTGGATGTTGTTCATGCCCTCCATCCGTGAACTTATTAGGAGTAAGTGAATGTCTTTCATCAAGTTCGTACTGATGGTTCCTTGGACCATTACAAGGCTCGCTTGGTAGTTATTAGCAACAAACAAGAGTATGGCCTGGACTATGATAAGACAATCGCACAGATGGCAAAGATGACAACCCTGCAAACAATTCTAGCTATTGTTGTATCTAAATACGGCCCTTATATCAAATGGATGTTAAGAATACATTTCTACACGGTGATCTCAAGGAAGAAATATACATGAAATTTCCCTTTAGTTTGGTATGCCTACTTCCTCACCTATTGATGTTTATAAGATTTGAAACAGACACCTAGGGAATGGTTTTCCGAACCATTCTCCTTGGTTTTTCGTTCATTTAGAGTCAATATTACTCATCTCTTTTCTTACAGAGGACTTATAATGGCATAGTTGTCATCCTTGTTTATGTGGACAACATCATTGTCACTAGTTTAGATATGGTGTCCATATCTATGATTTAGAAATTGATGCATTCTAGTTTCCATATGAGACCTTGGCCAACTCACCTATTTTTTAGGGTTAGATGTGCTTCCCCGACCTCAAAGTCTCTTCTTGAATCTGAACAAGTATATTCAAGATTTGGTTCAATTAGAAAAGCTTGCAGATGCTACTTCGATGGACACCCATATAGAAATTAATATGAAATATAGGTGTGACTAAGGAGAGCTTATTGAGGATCCCACTCGCTATCGAAAGCTGAGGATTCCATTCTCTATTGAAAGCTAGTTGGTAGTCTTATCTATCTAACCATCACCGACCAGGCGTCTCTTATGTTATCCACACCGTCAACAAGTTCATGCAAACACCACAACATTTCCACCCAGTTGTTGTTCGTTGAATCATTCGATACATCATTGGTACACCCAATCATAGCTTAATCTTCCCTACTGGATCTTCACTCCAGCTGCATGCCTACATTGATGCTAATTGGGCAAGTTGCCCGAACATTAGGAAATCTACTATAGTATAGTACATGATCCTTGGTGATGCTCTCATCTCTTGAAAATTCAAGAAGCACGTTTGCATCTCCAAGGCATCCATTGCAGCCGAGTATCGCACCATGTCCTTTGTCTGCTTCGAGATCATTTGGCCACATGGTCTCATCATAGAGCTTGATTTCTCTAAGGTTCAACATTCTCATTGTAGGCTCACAATACCAGTTTTATCCAAATTGCAGCAAACATGTTTATCACGAGTGTACAAAGCACATAGAAGTTAATTATCACTTCATTCGAAATGCCTTTGACCGCAAGGTTATCACCCTCCCACCCATTTCCACTACTCTACAGCTTGCGAATATCTTCACCAAATACATGACCAATCGCGCCATCATTTACTTGTTAGCAAATTGATGCTTGTAAATTTATTGTCATCAATTTGAGGGAGATGTTAAAGGACTGTAAATCAACAAGCTGTAGATCAATGCTACAATTTCTATAAATCGGCATGTATTAAAACTGTAAATTGGGATGTAAATAAGCTTTTAGGGCTAGAAATTAGGGGATGCAAATTACTGTAAACCATGACCGTAAATCATGGCTATAAATCATCTCTAATGGCTATAAATTAGGATTGAAAATCAGCTTGTATATTTTCTATATTAAGGGTATTCTCTAATCGGAGAGGAGATAGTTTTCTCACAAAAAAAAAAAAA
>CAIGRP010072936.1:0-15037 GCA_903798385.1 Fraxinus cuspidata | reverse complement strand
GTTTGGACGTCCCCTACACGTTCCCTATAAATACTAGGTTCTTTTATACAATTTTAAGGTGTGAGAAAATAGATTACTAGAATTATAGGATCCATTGTAATTTTCTTTCTTCTCTATTATTATTGAGTCAATAAAATCTCATAATTCATCTTCCATATTCTTGTCTTCTTTATTCTTTTACTTGATCAAATACTTCGTCATTATTTGCCATATAACTTCAACATCTCAATCTTGTGGCTGGTTTTACAACAAATGATATCAGAAATATTCTGGTATCTTATTTGATTTGCAATAGGAGGTGGCAAGAGTAAATGCAGTACTTGTAGGATTGTAAATGTAACTGGACTCAAAATTACACCAGTATCCGTTGTTCTGGTGTGAATATTCGGAAAAATGATGGGTCTAGTGTAGATTCATCTGGTGGTGGGAGGAAGATGTCTAATGGCTCTTGTGGTGGTGCGAATATAGGAAAAATATGTGGCCCCATAGTAAATTCATCTGGCAGGCAAGGTGAAAATTGGGACTAGACGCGGTGAAAGAGTGTCTGGCAGAGGTGATGGTGGAAAAAACAAAGTTTGGTATTTGTGGAGGAAAAAATCTTGGAAGATATGGAGCGTTTGAGATTGCATCGGGAGGTGATAACCATGGAAATACTGGTTGGTCCTGTGCGGAGATGCAACCGCTGGCGTTGGCCATGATAGGAATTTCAGGTGGAGGTGGGAGAAATTGACGGGGGTCGTGGCGAAGTAACTAATGGAGGTGGTGGTTGTTATGAAGAAAATTGGAACGGGATTAATCGAATACCAATTTATTGGAGATAATACCATATTATAGGTATAATATGAAATAAAGATCTCAAAAACACAAGAATAATGTAACATGTGGATATTAGAAATTTTATTATAATATAGAGAAAGAATACAAATATTTTGTAAATACAACGTTTCTAACTTCTTTCTAAAATGCAATGAAGACTTAAATATATATAGGGGATGTCCAAAGTCCTAAAAGTAGAGTTATAGATGGAAAATAATATTCAAAACGGGTCAAAACGCAAAATGGGCTTGAATCGGATAACACCACCGCTCGAGTGCTAAGCGGGCGTCAAGTCTCTGTTGAAACTCTAATGACGCTGCTCGAACGCCAAGCTAGCACCAGACTAGTTTAGACCTTTTTGCAACGGTCAGTAATATGTTTAGACCTTTTGCAAACATTGTATGGAAAAATAAGAACAAAAAATTATTAGGCAACATAAAAAGTTGTCGTAATATGTCAAAAAAATGACATATAATAAAGATTGCCATCAAAACTATAATGGAAGCAAGGCGCCAAAATGTTTTTTGGTGGGACACTTATCACGACAAACTTTTGTTTCTTACAACAAAGTTTTGTGATGTACTAGGTCTACTTTTCGCAATAAACTTTTATTTCTTGCAACAACCATGTATATTTTATCAAAGCTCCCTATCCTATTCGTATACCACATTTAGTTTAATTTTTAAATCAATCAAACCCATGTTTAACAAAAAGATGTTTACAATTATTTTATTTAGTTTAATTTTTTTTTATCAAACTATTTTTTTTCCACCAAACACATCCCTTATTGTTATTATTATTCTTTTATATTAACCTGTCAAAACTGTTTACAGCCTGTCTATAGTTCCAGCCCAATTCACCAAACCCAAATCTTGACGTTTCACCTCTCCCGTTGCCGCTCATCGCTATCACTCATCATCGCCTCTCATCCCCACCCTCGTCATCGCCACACCTAGGGGTCTCAATGAGTTGAGCCGGCTCCCCAGCCACGAGTCAAAACTTTTTGCTCGGGTTCGACTCGAGTAAGAATACTTCGAGCTTTTTTTGACCCAAGCCGAGCTATCAAAAGCTCGACCAAAAAATTTAGGCTCGACCCGAACTTTCGGCTCGGGTCTTAGTGAGCCGAGCCGGCTTAATTTGTTTTTTTTAATTCTTGACAAAACTAAATTTTTTTTGAGAATTTAATATTTGTGCAATTTATACGTATTATAAATAATAACTAAATATTAACATTAAAAAATTTATAGTTAAAATTAAAATGAAAATAATTTTTTTAAAAATAGAAGTGGCGACAAGTTTTTTTTTTTTTTTAGGTTCACAGGCCAGCTCGGCTTGAGCCGACGCCCCAAAATGGGGCTTGGCCCAAACCTCGGCTCAGCCCCACCGAGCCACGAGCAGTCCTGGCTCAAGCTTTTTCCGGGCAGAGCCTGAGCTGCCGAGCCATTTTGCATCCCTAGGCACACCTCGCAACAAGAAGAATAAATGGTGTCTAATGCAACATTGCCGTTTTGGTGGGGCTTGGTGGGTCGTGTTGCACCAACTTAATTTTTTAATTTTTAAAAAAAGACATTAGATTTGGGAGTTAAATGTTTCAATGGCCATTGAACTTTATACCATGTCATATTTTATCACCAAACTTCAAATAACGTTCCATTTGCCACTGAATTTTGATGTGTCCCGCCCTATTACTCACCGAATTGAATTCGTTAGTAGAGTTGCTGATGTGGATAATGGAAAAATGATGTGGCCAGTTAAATCACTCCAAATATTAAGTGTCAAATCATCGCCACATCAATAAGGAAAAATTGCAGCAGCGGTCCCAAACCTTTCATTTTTTTGTAAACATTACTTCAACTTTCACTTTGTGCTACCATATGTCCCAAACCTTTTGAAAATATGTAACAGAGGTCCAAATGGACGGTTGACCTTTAGTTGACCTAGAATAATAAACTTTGACCAATTTTGACAAAATTAAAAAGGGCAAAATGGTAACTATACAATTTTCTCATTAAATAAAAAAATAAAAAACAAAAAAAACCTCCAACACTGCCGGCACCACCATCGCCTCTGTGTCGGCACCACCACCCCCTATCTCCTTCCCCATCCCCACTTTCACCAATTTCCTCCAAAACGCCGCCACCACAATCAAACCAAAACAAAACACCAAAATCCACAATTTTCTCCACCGCCACCGCCACCGCCACAGCCACCATCTACACCTGCAAATCCTTCATTCTCTCCACAATTTTCTCTCTACATAACTGCTCACCCAAATTTCATTTTCAGTTCAAAAACCAAAAATTCAAGAATCCCAAACAAACACAAGAGAAAATGACAAAAATGGAGGTGGTCGCACAGGACAAAATTGCCAAATGCTATAACAGTTTCATCATCTAGTGATATCCTCAGCTATAGCAGTGTGAAACAAAAAAGCCCTCCATTTGGCACTGCAAAGAAATCCTCAGCTTTTGGTTATGGTCCAGGGAGGAAGGGGTGCGGTTGGATACGGGGTATTACATGAAGATTTGGGTCTGTGTAGCAGCATAAAACTGTGAACCGGAACTTACCTTGCATCTGCCCTTTCCATTCTTTACTAGGCAATATGGATTTCGAATTCCTGTCTGAACATGGTCACTGTGAACTCCATTTCTCTTTTAAGTTGAATTTAGGAATTTTGAACCCATCAAAGAATAGATTTGAGCCATCAGATATTTGGTAAGGCTTATTTGAGGTAATGACAGTAATATTCATATGATCTATCTCAATAAATTCGTTTTCTCCATTTTGGGTTTTTCCATTACGCATCAAAGAATGGGTTTGTTGTTGGAATTGGGGTCTGTCCATTTCTATTTGAGGATGTCGTAGAGGCCCATTCTGGTGGTGGAGTAGAGTGATTGGCGGAGGATGGCGGTGGTGGCGAGTCGTGGTGGCAAAAAGGTTTATTTGGTTTGGTTTAGGGGTGAGGTTGGGCGTGGGGGTGGGTGGGTGGGGTGAAGAAGAGAGATGGTGAACAGTTTTCTTTTCTTTTGTTTTATTTTTATTTTTATTTTTTTGTTTGTTTATTTAATATGGTAAATAGCAAAACTATCATTTTACCCATTTTAAATTTGATCAAAATCAATTCATTTTGTCAACTAATGGTCAAACGGATGGTTTCCATCCATTTGGATATTTGTTGCATATTTTCGAAAGATTTGAAACCTGTAGTAGCACAAAGTGAAGGTTAAGATAAAATTTGAAAAAACAAAAGGGTTAGGGATCGTTGCTGCAGTTTTCCCCATCAATAATTACATTTTCCAAACGTTGCTTTAACAACTAAAGGCAATATGACTGCTCCAATTAAATCCCCAAACTCTCGCGAATTTTCTGAAGTGTCTATTGTGGTATACAACTTCTGTTGCGTAGTTTGGACAATTAATTTGGATTTTATAGTTAAAACTCGCTGTAATTTTTTTCGCCCATTTTACTGCTGTCGTCCGTTTACCTCTCTCTTGTTCTTGAATACCTTGCTACTGAGGTCTATAAATGTGATTTTAAATTTTTGTCATGTTTGTGTACAAAATTATATCTGATGTTTGATGGTTTGTAAATTTGGATTTTTAATTTTTAGTTATTGGAGCTTGCTGGTAATGCAACAAGAGACAACAAAAAGAATCAGATTATTCCAAGGCACATTCAGTTGGCTGTGAGGAATTATGAGAAGTTGAGCAAGTTGTTGGGTTCGGTGACAATTGGGTATGCTTTAAATCAATCTTGGGGCTTTAGTTTTGAATGCAGAATAGTGTTATTGGGTTCAAACTGGTTGAATTATTTTGTCTTTTAGATGTATAGTTTTGGTCCTATCTGTGGTGATGTTCATGTGGTAGTTAATGAAATGAAGTACTCTTGTTTCTGGAATGCATTTCTCTCGCAGATCTTATGTCTAGTTAACTCAAAACTATTGCAGTAACTTAATTGTGGGTATTTATTTGTCCCCTCTCCTTCTCTTCTGGCCCCTTGAGATCACCATTATTGTCATGATATTCTTATGATCCACGTACAACATGTTACACAAATAGACTTGTATACACTTGATTGTACCTTTTTTTTTTCTAAAAACAAGTGACACTCTTATGTTCCAAAGGATCAATTGTCTTACTTCGCAATTCATTAAAAATTGCAATGCAATTTCAGCTTTGATTCGAGTAAAACTGTAACTATTTAACATGGTTCCTCCACTACTCACAATTAAAATGTAAATTTTTAATGAAGTCAAAATATTTTCCAAGAATAGCATTAGCTACACACACCAAACTGAGATGTACATTTTCCGAAGAATGCATGTCTGACTAGCATTCATTTTATGCAATAGTTGTAAGTTGTGAGGGCTAAGCCGAAAAGAGTTGTGTGAAAGAATTGGCAATGACTGAGGCTAAATACAAATGAACAGAATTACGTCCCATTTTGAGATTCAGACCTTGTTAATGGAAGAAGCTAAATTCAAACCTTGTTAAAAACCATTTTGAAATTATGCTCCATACTAGAATACAAGAATCAATAGAGCAATTTACCATACTTCTTGAAGATCATAAAACCAAAATCATCATAATAAGTGAATAGTGTTAGGTTTTTAGTATTGACGATTCTATGGACAAAGGACTCATTTGTAACATGTTGTAAAAGTTAAGGACCTCGGGTGCAATTTGTATAAATTGGATTGTGAAGTCTAGGGTTCGAGCATAAAAAGAAGAGAAATACAGCGCAACATTTTCGCTAGCCTATCGCCTAGACTCTGCTCGAGCGACAAAAATATAATCATCGTCGCTCGCTTGTCGCCCGGTTATCGATCGAGCGACAGTGTCTTGCTCGCCTGTCGCCAGCTTTTCGCTCAAGTGATGGTCGATTCGGGAAAACCCTAATTGCTGATTTGAAGTATTTTTTGGGTATATTCAACCCAATTATCATTTTCTATAAATACCCAAGCCTATACACGAAAATTGGTTGTTGTTTCATTATGCCTCATTGTTATGACATATTCTTATCATCTTTTGAGAGATCCAAGAACACAACTCATTGGTGAATCATTCAAATCATTCTTGAGATTCGGCAACCAAGTTTTGGGAAAACATCAAATTGAAGAATCCAAAATACCTACTTCCTAAACATCCTGAGGAAGGTACTTTCTCAGTTGAATTTCAGAGATTGCTGGAGGTTGAGAGATGTTGGACTACAAGAGTAGGAAGAAGAACATGAATATGTGATTCCTGGGTTGAGACGTGTGTAGAAGATTGTGAGTTTGAAATTTACGACGGATCTTGGAAGCTACAGGAGGTAGATCGGGAGATCAGCAGGTTCACTTGATAGTATCTATGGTAACAAATCATTAGTCTGGAAAAACAGTAGATCTTGGAGTTGTAGGGTTTACAACAGCTAGTGGAACTAGTTTGGAATTGAACTGTAACCCACATTATCTATAGAAGGGGTAATTGGCTTGGTACCGGAGTTTTTACCGAGTTGGGTTTCTCCGTCATCAATTATTGGTGTTCTCTATTACTTTTCATATCACAAACTGCGGTCTTCAAACATAGGATAATTGAATTTTATGCTTAATCATCTAGAAACTATTAAAAAGTGACTTGTTGCTTTTAATAGAATAATTCCGCACGTATGGTCAAACTTAGTTAGCAAACTACGTAATTTTTCAAATAGTAATTGTTCATTACTATACAAAAATAAAATCAACATAGAATGTTTCTATCATCCAAATGGTTGAGCACTCAGGTTTCATGATATAACTTTTTTGACCCAAACGTTTCCAGCAAAATGAGGTCAAAACGAATGTTGCAAGCACCCCCATTAAAATAAAATTTGCACAAAATATTGCAAATTATTTCGAAGGAGTGCTTCTGCCTTTAGATTGAATGGATGTGGCAGTGGAAGTCTTCACATTCGCTTGATTGTGCCCTTGCCACTCTCAACTCAAATATTTCGCCTCATCTATTTTTTGTAATTCATCCGCCGTTTCTTCGAAATTGACTTCCTCAATTAGCACATGAGATACAACAGCCTGTCCTACTTCGTTAACATCCCCGTTCGGGCAAAAAACAAATCAACTGTTCAAAAAAAATTATTTTTCCTTGAATGAAGAAAAAACAAAATTCCCTATAGTCAACAACTGAATGTGCCTTGGAATAATCCGATTCTTGTTGTTATCTCTAGCAGCATTCCGAGCAAGCTCCAATAACTAAAAATAAAAAATCCAAAGTACCAAATCAGCAAACATTAGAAAAAATTAAAATCACATTTAAGGACCTCAGCAGAAAGGCATTCAAGAACAACAGAGAGGTAAATGGGCTACAGCAATAAAACGAGGGGAAAAATTACAGCAAGTGTCAACTATAGACCCCAAATTAATTGTCCTAACTATGCAACAAAAGTTGAATACCATAATAGAAACTTCAGAGAATTTGCATGAAAGACGAATTGAATGGATTTCACGATCTCAGAGACTTCGCGTGAGAGGAATTGATTTGGGAGAATGATTTCCAAGAACTTAGGGTTTGGGGATTTAATTAGAGAAGTCAAATTGCCTTTAGTTGTTAAAGCCATGCTTGGAAAATGTAATTGTTGATGACTGGCACTTAACTAAATATTTGAAGTGATTTAACTAGCCATGTCATTTTTCCATTATCCACATAAGTAACACTACTAACGAATTCCATCCGATGAGTAATGGAGTGGAATGGAGCAAAATTTAGTTGCTAAAGGGACGCTATATGAAGTTCAGTGAGTAAACTGTGACATGATATAAAGTTCAGTAACCATTGAAACATTTAACTCTTAGAGTTATACTCCATAATCCCGTTTTCTCCATGACTCTACTATGAGAAACCCTTGAAATTTGATACCTACTAGTGTGTGCTGTTGCAGGCACTCAAGAGTAATACCTTAACCTCCAAAACTAATGTAGTAGTGGAAGTAAGGGTCGATCCCACGACAAGTATGTAATTCAATATTTTACACTTCGTACAATGATTGGGGGGTTTTGTGTATGCAAACAATTGTAAATAACACAATTAATAACAACAAAAATTAAATTAATGAAAACAATCAAAAGACTAACCTTGGTCCAAGTCAATATCCACCTTTGGAACTTTACAATTGAATATCGATGCAAATATAAATAAACTCATATTTTAAATATTCACCGTTGAAATTATTTTTCTATATCTCCTTACTTATAACTAGTTAGAATACAAGAGATCCAAATTAACTCTAATTACCAAACAATAAGACAAGCGCTCTAGACTTAATTTGATAATCGCATTACGAATTAGAATTAGAAAGATCGATGAAGCTAAACAACACAAGCCTAAGATTCAAAAATTTCTGATGCAGCAAATAATTAAACCTTAATTGCTTCACTAGTTGAAGAAATCAAACAATTACGGATTTGATAATTGACTTAGCGGTAGATTGTAAATGTGTTTTCAAGTATGTGAGATGCATTGCTAAGATCTCGAATTCCCCTTATTATTCCATTTTTAGTGTAACAATTAAATTGACAATTTGAAATCATTTATGTTGGTTAATGTTCCTAATTTAATTGAAAACTTCTCTCGATAGCAATCAAATTTATTCCCCTCATGTGACTCTTCTATCTCTCGATAAAAGATGCAGATATGATAAATGCATTACAAGTGCTAGAATACCTATTGAAACCATATAAAATATAGATGCATTACAAGTGCTTAAACCTTACTGTTTGTCTCGATAACAATAAAATCTACTAACAACTCATTTGCTGATCAAGCAATTGAAAAGAATGATAAAAACCATAATAAACATCCACGAATCAAATCAAATTAAAGTTAAAATTAATTAATTAAAAACTAAAAAATATCTTAATAAGGGTTCATCTCATCTAAGCGATGTATAAAATCACCCTAACATATCAAAATTACAAAAAATCATATTTAAGTGAAAAGACATAACCCGGATTTTTGATAAATTGAAAAGATGAAAATAAATCTTTAATCTCTTCAATGGTTTCTTAATGAATCTCCACTTGCGCCTTCTCTTCTTTGCCCAAAAATCATTTGAATCTCACTTGATTGAATTTTTGCAAATTTCCCTCAATTCTCTAACAAAAAATATGAATTCTCCTCCTTTTATGATAATAATTGGTGAGTATTGGAGTATAATAAGCATATGAGAGGTCTCCAATATGTATTCTGCTATTAGGTATTTTTAGGAGTAGAAAACTGGTTGAAAATCATATCCAAATTAGTTTCCAAAAGAGTTCCAATCGAATAACGAAAGTTGCTTTCGCGCGTGAATTTTTTTCTTTGCACTGCAGCAAGTATTTTGGTCATAACTTTCTCTCCTAATATCCAATTGAGGCGATTCAAAGTGTGTTGAAAAGTTAACTCAAAGGGCTACAACTTTGACACATAGAGTATTTCTAATTCTGATGTTTAATTTGACCAAAAATGGATTTCAATGTTCGACTAAAAATCTGGAATATAACTTGTGCGATTGAAAATTGATTTTGATAATATTTTTTTCATATTCCATTCATTTTTGAGTTCTACTTCCATCCAATTGTCTTCTAGTAATTTTCAAAGTATCATCTTGTATCTGAATCAACTATTGAATATTTGAAATTTGGTCCTCAAAGTATCATACCCGTTAATTTAGGCTTCGAATAAGTGTATAAAATATACTTATCAAATACCCCCAAACTTAAATATTTTTTTGCTTTTTATCTTATTATTTAAAATTACAGCATTAAATCTAGAAACTATTTCAAAGTCACAATTCTAAACTAATATCCACTCTTCTAATGTAAAACTAACGTGTGTGTGTAAAGAATTATGTAGACAATTATGAATTTACAAGTTGCTTCAATTCCCGACCCTTTGCGGTCAAATATATCCTTTCACATCTCGTATGATTCACACACCCTAAACTTGTTCTTTTTCTACTCTTTTCCCAGTGTGTAATCTAAGGTTAAATTTTTCATTACTATTATCAGCATCTCTAGTTCAGGTGGACTCTACTAATTGTAATCCAATACATTAATAAATAAGGATTCTCCAATTATTTGATTGTTTCAACCTCTAGGACTAGATTAGGTTGATAATCTCTCATCAAAAGTTAAGTCTTCTCAAATAAGTGTTTGAGGCTTAACTAGGACATTTGATACGTCTTCTTTTTCATACATCTATTTTCTTCAATTTTTTTTTTACTTTCTCCTTTAAGCTTTCTATATGACCCATATAACGAACTTTTGGCCGATGACTCCCAAATCAGACAATTTTAGGGCACCGAGTTGTAAATACCGTAACATGCTAAATAGCTTGAGTCATAAAGGCTACGAAGAGATTTTTTTATACATTTTCTATTCTGATTAGTGCAATACCCCTCATTAAATACCTATTCAAGCAAACCAACCCCCAACTTAAGATTTTTGCCCAATTTTATCCTGTCAATCTAAGACAATTCACAAAAAAGTTTTCACACGTGGAATCCCTGTCCATATCTGTATCTTCCTACAACAGCAAAATCACCCCATACTGTGTTAAATTTGGTCTAAGGATAAGTAATTTAGTATGATTTGGCTAAAACATCTATTTCTAGCTATATGAACCTGTCAATGATATGAATCAACTCATAGCATCACGCTGTCCAACTTAATTCTAGTGTACGTATAATATCAAGTTTTGCAAGGTTAAGTCTCAAACAGTTTAACATGCATCGTATCCACAGTTCATAAATCAACACCAAATCTCAAATTAAATCATCATTGCTGGCCAAAATGTCTAACCCACACAAGCACAGCCTAAGACAAGAAAATATTTTTATTTATTTATTTTATTTATTTATTTTTGTAATTTTTCAACTTTTTAAATTTTTTTTTATATATATACTAAAGTAAAAACAAACACATAAACACTCAAAAACCTACCAAAAGCAAAAATTCAAAGTTTTTCCCACCCCAAATTTAAAACCGACATTATCCTCAATGTCATAAAGCATAAGTAAGCATATAAGGGGATGTGGAAGAAAATGAAGAACGTACTCGAATTTTTTCTACTGAATGTGTAAGGCACTATGTGTGACAACTAGACAATCGTCTTTATCATACTTTTCTCTTGTCTATGTTGATTTGGGTGTTCCACAACGTCATGTCACTATACATAGTGGTTAAATCAAACATTAAAGATCAAATAACCTAGAACACGTGCTACTTAGCACAAACAATCGAAATAACCAACAATAATTTCAAGGGACCTAGAGAAACATGATAGGATGGTGATACCCTATAAATTGAAACTTACCTAAGTCTGATGCAAACTAATAATTAAAAAAATCTATATGTAATGCAGTACAAAAAGTAAAATATTATAAAGATTACAAAATTATGGTAAAAATATAATTCTATTGCAATTAGGAAATTTCCAAACACTGAAAATTATGCCTGCCGGATTTAACTATGTAGCTGCAAAGTTGTTTTTTATGCGGTCGCATAGGTGAATGAAAATGGCCCCTGTTGGTTTCAGTTGATAGGCATACGACCGCAGCTCCTTCTTCCGTTGCTTGCAACATGAAAGTTGTTCCTTGGCTGGTTGATTTTGACATTTCGTCCACCGTAACTTGAGTAAGCAATCACATAGCCTCTTTCACCCACTTTACTCTCGAACGTGTCATCTGACCTCCTTCGATAATCAATAGATCCTTTCCCGGGCTTGACTTTGACGTGCTAGGCTTTGTGCTCACATCATCCCCTCCCTCTTCAAAAGAATTTGTCCTCGAATCTGTAACTGTAACGAAGAGAGAGAGAGAGAGAGACCAGATACATTAAAAGTAGTCGAACATTATACTTACCAGGAAGATCCAGCTGGTATGCATTGTCATTGATCTTCTCGAGAACCTGAAATGGTCAATCTCCTCATGGCTGCAATTTTGGTTTCCTTTGATCTGGCATGCACTCCTTTCTCAAATGTACCCAAACCTAATGATCGGGTTCAAATGAAACAGTCTTCCAGCCCTTGTGAGCTCGTGACGCATAATGCTTGTTTTTGTTTTCAATTTATAATCTCATCTTCTCATGGAGTGACTTCATCATCTCAGCCTTTATTTTCCCATCTAAACTTCCGTGTTCATTCACAAGTAAATGAATTAAATCCAATGGTGTTAGTAAATTAGAACAGTAAACAATTTCAAATGGTGAACATGAAGTAGTAGAGTGTATAGCCCTATTGTACGAAAACTCAACGAAAGTTAAGCATTCTTCTCAACTTTTCAAATTTTTATTAATCACAGTGTGCTACAGTTGAATCATAGTCCGATCAAAGACTTCGGTTTGTCCATCTATTTGTGGATGACAAGCAATAGAAAACAACAATGATCGGGTTCAAATGAAACGTTCTTCCAGCCCTTGTGAGCTCGTGACGCATAATATTGAATCCCGACCCCTTTTAGTCCTAGGTAATCCTAAAATAAAATCCATAGAGATATCAACCAAGGATTCACTAGGAACGGTAAAGGAGTATACACTCTGTGGGGGGTAGAACCTCAGACTTAGCTTGTTTACAAGTTATGCACAATGCACGAGTTTGTTCTACATCAATCCTCATCTTATGCCAATAAAAATGTTCACTTAACATCTCTAAAGTCTTTGCAACCCCAAAGTGACCCATTAGTCCCCCATTATGTGCTTCTCTAAGATACAATTCACGCATAGAACAATTAGGAACACATAGTTTATTTTCCCAAAACAAATAACCCTCATGCTTAAAGAATTTGTCTACCCCACCCTTATTACATGATTCATATATGCTGGAAAAATCCAAGTCATTCACATACATGTCCTTAATGTACTCAAAACCAAGCAACTTTGCACTTAAACAAGTAAGAAGCACATACCTTCAGAACAACGCATCCGCCACCACATTTTCCTTACCTTGTTTGTACCAGATGACATAGAAATGTCTCAATAAATTTTATTCATCTAGCATGCCTTTTGTTTAGCTTATCTTGACTCTGCAAATGCTTCAGTGACTCATGATCAGTGTGAATCACGAACTCCTTCGGCCATAGGTAATGCTGCCATGTCTCCAAAGATCGAACAAGTGAATAAATCTCATTGTTATATGTAGGATAGTTGAGCACTGCTCCACTTAACTTCTCACTGAAATAAGCTATCAACCCCCTATCCTACATCAAAACTGCTCCAATGCCTATACATGATACATCACACTCAATTTTGAAAGTTTTTTCAAAATTAACTAGTACTAAAATCAGTGCTTAACGCAACATATCCTTAATAGTGTTGAATGCATGCTATTGTTCATCACCCAATTTAAAACCTACACTCTTTTTAACAACTTCATTGAGTGGTGTGGCAAGTGTGCTAAAATCCCTTGCAAATCGCCTATATAAACTAGCCAAACCATACCTCTGTTGTACTTTTAGGTGTTGACCATTCTTTATTAACTTTTCTTTTCTCTTCATCTACCTCGATTCCCTTAGCACAAACCACATATCCAAGAAATACAACTTTTTCCATGCAAAATGTGCACTTTTTGTTCTTTTCTTAAAACTACTAGCACACTCCACAAATGTTTCAATATGTTCATTGAGGTCCTTACTGTAGATTAAAATGTCATCATAGTAAACAACAACAAACTTACGTATAAATGCACGTAAAACATGGTTCATTAAACGCATAAAAGTGCTCGGTGCATTAGTGAGTCCAAAGGCATGACCTTCCATTAATCACATTTCTTCATTTGAATTTGATGGTAACCACTCTTAAGATCAATTTTGCTAAATATGCATGCACCAAATAATTCGTCCAACATATCATCTAACCTAGGAATAGGATGACGATAATTTACCGTTTTGTTATTGATGGCCTTGCAATCCACACACATTCTCCAAGTTCCATCCTTCTTTAGCACAAGCAGGATTGGCACGTCATAAGGACTCATGCTCTCCCTCACATTCCCCTTGCTAATCAACTCATCCACTTCCCTTTGATGTTCCTTTGTCTCTTAGGGATTAATTCGATAAGCTGGTCAATTTGGAATGATTGCATTGAGGAATAGCTCAATTTGGTGTTTAATGCCTCGAATGGGTGGCAAAACATTAGGCACTTCATCCGGGAATAAATCTCCAAATTCCTGCAATAAAGAAATAGCCAATCTAGGGATGGGTGGGTCAGATTCCTCAAAATTCAGAAGGGACTCCTTATACACTAACAAAATCATTTATTGTCTATCACCTATCCCTTTTTTCAACTCAATCCCCTTTGTAAAGAAATTTGCTCTCGACTTTTCTTTCCTCTCGGAAGACCCCTCTTATTTTCTCTCACGTGGTTCTTCTCTCTTTTTTTCTCTTTTAGCCATTTTTCTATTTTCTCTCTTACTTTCTTGCTTACTATTTTCTCTCTTTTCCTCTAACTCTTTACATCTCTTTTCTTCCTCATTTTTCAGTTTGATTTGGTCTTCATACAATTGTCCCGGTGTTAATGGTGTAAGTGTAATAGACTTTCCACCCTTGACAAAGCTGTTCTTATTTTTATACCCATCATGTATTGCCTTTCTATCATATTGCCATGGTCTCTCCAACAAGATATGACCCGTATGCGTAAGTACTACATCACACAATACTTCGTCATGATAACTACCAATTGAAAAATTTATCAACACCCTTCTATCCACCTTAACTTCCCCACATTCATTCAACCACTGTAACCTATAGGGCCTAGGGTGTTTAAGCATAGTTAATCCCAATTTTCCACCAGATTAGTGCTAGCTACATTTGTACAACTCCCAGCGTTAATCATCATACTTCATACATTATTATTGATGAGGCACCATGTGTGGAAAATATTTTCTCTTTGCTGCTCCAAGTCATTCGCTTTGAGAACAAAATCATTTGTTATCTCTCCATTATCGCCTTTTTTTCAACTCACTCCCTTTTGCAAAGAAATTTGCTCCTGATTTTTCTCTCCTATCGGAAGACCCCTCTTATTTTCTCCCATAAAACTCAATATGAGGTTTGGAAAAATAAAGTTCCTGACATTACTTATTTTAAGGTTTTTTATTGCAAATGTTTTATACTAAATACAAAACAGATTTTGGGAAAATTTGATTCAAAATCCGATATTGAAATCATTCTTGGGTATTCACCTACTAGTAAAGTCTATAGAGTTTTTAACAAAATAACTCTA